>JAJOZX010000279.1:837500-1015000 GCA_023014485.1 Bathynomus jamesi | reverse complement strand
ATTTAATAAATATAATTACGATGAATTATTGTTTGTCTATATTAAAATTATATTTAATTAGAATGTTTTGGTTATAAGAATTAATAGAAAGTATAAGGATGTTTAACAAATGTAATTAAGATAATAATGGTTTGTTTATTGAATTTATAAAAATACGAATTGGCAACACAAGGAGTCGGCCAGCAAGACCTGGGTAGAAATACCCGCAGTCACTGGAGGGCGTTGCGTTTTGGGTGTTAAATGTAATTGTGAATTTAGGCTATTCTTTTGTCTCTCTCGACTTAAGTATTATAATTAAATCCCCCCTCGCATTACCCCGTTTATCTAAGTGTTTTCAGCAATAAATAAAAGTTAGTAAAATGTTAATCAGCGTGTAATTAATCCCCCGTCTCTCTTTGCTTGAAAGGTTAACGGTTTCCACCTCGGCCAAGCTACCCGTATTTATAAAGTATAGCGGAAAGCGAGTGAAAAGCGTGTAAAGAGAATGAATAATGATAGAAGAAAAAGGAAAGTAAATAAAGAAATAATGAATTTATAATAATTGTAGGATATGACGTTATCCTTTAAAGGTATTCTCAGTATGTCGCTTCCTCGCAACAACAAGGAAGTTTATACCGTTTAATTAATCTGACTGACGTCCACGGTTCTTCTTTTCAACTTTACTTTATCTGACTGCGAGTTACGATGAAACGATTTATGCCTTCGCTCAATGGCATACCCTCTTCTCTCGGCCGTTGAGAGACGGGAATGCTTCTTCTTGGAAGGCTATAAAATGACGCATCACACTTTTGTCCTTCTTTATTTAACACAAAATATTAGAAATGAAATCCTTTACACAACACTTGATAGAGAGTTACAACAACTGATTACATTTAAATAAGCTGAGGGGTCCAGCCAAGACAGGCTGGCCCACCGGCGGAACACTACTCCCTCTGTCAGAAGCTGAGGCGAGCGTTAGACTGACAAGGCATGTTGCCTTCCTCAAGGGGCTCCCTTTGTCTTGGAGAAACACCCATGGTTGCCACGTGTTACAGAAGACTATTAAACTTGCAAAATCCTACTCTAATAATGATATTAACAAGAGAATTGGTATAATTGGATATTAGCAAAAGAATTTATACAATTGTAATTTTACACTTAACTGTTTTATGTGATTTATAATAATTGAAAAGAACATTTACAATTTAGGAATCTCTGTTTAAGATTAGACGTGGCAATCCTGTTTTCGTTAGACTTAGATAGACAGGAACCAAAACTTTCCACTGGGACGTCGAGGCAAATCTACACAAACATTAAGAATTTAACGGACTCACATTTTAATTTATATGAACCAGAATAATATCTTTTAAAGGATTAAATATTTTAATTTGTACAAACAGAATATCTTTAAATTTAACAAATTTATTTCCTTGTGGAAAACACTTTTCCACATGGCTCCCCTCCCAGAGTTGGAACTAGGGGGTTTAGTTTTAAAATCCTCTCAAACAAGAGCTGTTGGATGTAGTGGTACATAGAGACAAAGATATTATTGAAGAAGTAGTTGGATATAATGTTACATAAAGACAAAAGAAATAGTTAACCAAAATGCATCTACTGTACTTAGTAGTTAATTCACTCTACTTACCAGTTAAATTTTACATTAAAAATTGATACTTATGCACTAATGAACACTTATAATTAACTGTCACTTGTGTGTCCTCAAGCACTTGGAGATTGATTTCTTTAGGTCCACTTTTTACACTGGTCTAAGTTGACCGTGTGCATACACTTTTAAACCATACGCAGTTTTTTTCAAACTTTAAGAACAAAAATTTAGAGAAATGAATTTCAATGAGCTATTGGGAAAGTACTTAAGTGAAATTGATACGAATTCTGCAAGGTTATATTGTCGTTTTGAGAACTTTTTTAGAACTTTGGAATTGACTAAACTCTATTTCTTGGAAAGTATGAAATTTCAAAGGTTACGTGTGGGCATTGCTCAAGTTTCTGGATGTATGCGTTGGTGGCTAATTGCCTCCGACATCAATCATTCCACGTCTCGAGCGTATTTTAATAATTTAGTACGTAGTGCATGAATGCACAGGTATCGTCTAAACGGGTATATGGAGTACGTGTGGTGGTAGCACTTAAACTGGAAATACGGTAAAAAACAATTTGTAGATGGGATAAACCGACGTTATGATTACTGTTCTTCGTTTCGTGTATTCGGTCCTTTTAGAATGAAATCAAAGTGGCAGATGGCTCCATTTTCGATTTCCAAACCTTCTGATTAGAAAGAACAGAATCGAAGGAACGTTGTCCGTAGAGCGATGCAGAGATGCAACACTCTCTTTGGTGGGAAGGAAAAGAGTGGCAATTTTCTTTTTCCAGAATTCGTCGAGGTCATAAACCGAGCTTGCATTATGTCCGAGGGACATAGGCGAGTTGTCCGTGACCTTCCGTAAATTTGCAGAAGAAGGGGGATCCCTCGAAAAATCCGCGCAATGATCACTACTCTTCCAAGTATGAGCAGAAGTTGCATGATTAGGGACTTCATCTGGGACGATCTCGTCACAGACCTCTTCCCCCGGAAAATGTCCCTCATCGAGAACTTCCCTCGTGATGTCTGGGACACTCTTCATAGGGCGATTCCGTCTTCATCGTGTAAGAAGTGAGTAACCATCTGAATCTTCGCGATATCACCGCGAACGTTATAATGAACATAATATCCCTCTAATGCGTCCAACCATTCGTCCATGTATGGGGGTACCACGTTACCGCATTCGTCCACGTAAAAATTGAAACCGTAGGGATATTACTCGTCCGATAATTACATCTATCCATTTTTCTTCGAACGACAAAAGAAAAAAACGGACTTTCAACGAGGAAGGCGAAGCGAAACGAAAAAAAAAAAAAGACAACTTATCCCTAATACCGTATATACAACAGAATTTGAAGCGCAAAACTTCAGCTTGAGATTAGTTATTTTTGGTTTAAATAAACAATAAAATCATCCCAACGAATATGAAAAACTTGCCTGTCGATTTCGATACATTACTCGAAATGTACGAATTCATTTTAATTTAAACCAAAAAATAAAAAAAAATAAACGAAAGATAAAACCATTTGCGCTCCAACGCAATAACCACTTAAAAACAAGAATGAAAAGTTCGCGCATCGACGCGAAAGAGCGAGATGAAAAAGAAGGAAATCCTTTTTACCAAATCTAAATGCGCCGAAACGCGCCAAACCCGCGCGCGCGTGAAACGAGGCAAAAAACAAACACACGCACGAACTCTATATACACGACAGTTAGATACAATTAAGTTCAGAGTCAATAAAAATGAAACTCAACTCCAAAATTCCGTTTTCTGTTAACCCAATGTGGGGCAATTTAAATTAAAAAAAAATTAAATATTCACTTTAAATTTTTTTCAAATTCCATAAATTTACCATGTACTTTGCAGAAATCGTTTCGTTACAAACCAAACAATAAAATATATAAATACTTATATATCTACATACACAATGATTGCATACAAAAAAAACAACCTGTCAATTTTTCCCTCTTACCACAAAACCAAAAAGAAAGAAAAATTGAATTCCATTGACTGTAAACACCGACACCCCAAAAAATCGTTTTTAACTCACCAATGAAAATTTAAAATTGTTTACAAACAGCAATTATATTTCACCCATCCATACATACACACATACAGATACATGCGTATACACAGACGCATATATATATATATATATATATATATATAATATAATATAAGGTGTCCATAAATTATTCACCCCATTATAAGCCTTAATAAATTCGTTATTATAGGAGCTATCTTAAAACGGTTTGCGGCAATTAATAACACAACTGAAGAAATGTTTTTCTTTATTTCGCAGAACATCCACTAGGGGCACAATGGCGACAGTGAAGGAGAAAGCAATGTGTGTGCTGTGGATGTGGGAAACCAAATCTCCATTTTTTGAACAATGGCGTTTTCAGTGATGAAGCGACATTCCATCTGTCTGGTAAAGTCAACAGACATAATTGCCGTATATGGTGATCAGAAAATCCGCCTGAATTTATTGAACACGAATGCAACAGTCCCAAGATAAACGTTTGGTGTGCTCTCTCCCATAACCGTGTGATTGGACCATTTTTCTTCCATGAGAACACTGTGAAGGTTACAAATTACCTAGATATGCTTGAATGGTATGCTGCACCTCGGCTTGAGGATATGCATCCCCGTGTGTTCTTTCAGCAAGATGGGGCACCGCCACACTCGGGATTAGAAGTGCGGAGGTTCCTCAATGAAAAGTTCCCTTCTCGTTGGATCGGGCGAGATGGTCCTATTCCATGGCCTCCTCGTTCCCCGGATATCACGCCTCTGGATTTCGTTTTATGGGGCTACACAAAGGACAGAGTGTATGCAAAGAAGGTTAACAACATCACAGAATTAAGACACCAAATTGAAGAGACATTAGCTTCCATCACGCAAGACATGCTTCTTAATGTTTGGAACGAAATCATTTATCGCCTTGATGTTCTGCGTGCTACCAATGGGGCTCACGTGGAGGTTTACTGAATTAAAACAAAAATTTCTTGAGTTGTGTTATTAATTGCCGCAAATCGTTTTAAGATAGCTCCTATAATAACGAATTTATTAAGGCTTATAATGGGGTGAATAATTTATGGACACCCTGTATATGGGAATGAATTCAGAATTGTTCCAAAATACTGCAAGAGAAAAATCGTTTTACATTCACAACGAACAGTGAACTGTTTACAAACAATAAACAATACGTAAATCCTGCATGCCATAAAACACACACACATATATATATATATATATATATATATACCCAAAATACGGGAAGAGAAAAAAAAATCGTTTTACACTCAAACGAACAGTGAAATTGAATTCAATTGATTGTAAACAAACAGACAAAAAATAGTTTTTAACTCAAACGAACAGTGAACTGTTTACAACCAATAAAAACACTGTCATGTATTTATTCGTAAATCACTGCATGCAAAACCTACAAAATCTTCTAACACCAAAGAAAATAATAATGAAAAAAAATCTTTTCAATCCAATGCGTTAAACTCTTCTTTTTTTTCACGTATTTATTTATTTATTGATACTAGTGTTAACCTTACTTGAAAAAACACTTTTACCGAGTTTTTCTTTTTATTCCGTCTTGTAAGCGCCTTTATTTTCGTTTTCTTTCCTCTTCAATGCCGACTATTCCGTTGGGCAGAGTTTTGAAGACGTTTGTTTTCGTTTCTGAGTCCTCAATTTCGATACTTTCTTCCCCCTCTTCGTTGTAGAAATTTACATCAATGCTATGCTTCACGTATGACGTCCGATTTTCGTACGGTCCTCTCTGCTAAACAAGTGTTGTCGTCTCTTCTAAACAAGTGTTGACGTCCTTGTAGCGGGGTTCTGCCCGAACAAAAGGTTTTCAAATCTTGGCTCCTCGTCTTGAAGGAACGTTTCTCGTCCCCTCCCTCCGTCCGTTGAGGGGGTGGAAAATAGGATGCTGTTTTCTTCTAATCCTGGCAGGGTCGCCAATGTAGGATATAACGTTATCCTGTAAAGGTATTCTCAGTATGTCGCTTCCTCGCAACAACAAGGAAGTGTATACCGTTTAATTAATCTGACTGACGTCCACGGTTCTTCTTTTCAACTTTACTTTATCTGACTGCGAGTTACGATGAAACGATTTATGCCTTCGCTCAATGGCATACCCTCTTTCTCTCGGCCCGTTGAGAGACGGGAATGCTTCTTCTTGGAAGGCTATAAAATGACGCATCACACTTTTGTCCTTCTTTATTTAACACAAAATATTAGAAATGAAATCCTTTACACAACACTTGATAGAGAGTTACAACAACTGATTACATTTAAATAAGCTGAGGGGTCCAGCCAAGCCCGGCTGGCCTACGGGCGGAACATTCTACTCCCTCTGTCGGAAGCTGAGGCGAGCGTTAGACTGACAAGGCATGTTGCCTTCCTCAAGGGGCTCTCTTAGTCCTGAGAAACACCCATGGTTGCCACGTGTTACAGAAGACTATTAAACTTGCAAAATCCTACTCTAATATTGATATTAACAAGAGAATTGGTATAATTGGATATTAGCAAAAGAATTTATACAATTGTAGTTTTATACTTAACTCTTTTATGTGATTTATAATAATTGAAAAGAACATTCACAATTTGGGAATCTTTGTTTAAGATTAGACGTGTCAACCCTGTTTTCGTTAGGCTTAGATAGACAGGAACCAAAACTTTCCGCTGGGGCGTCGCGGCAAATCTACACAAACATTAAGAATTTAACGGACTCACATTTTAATTTATATGAACCAGAATAATATCTTTTAAAGGATTAAATATTTTAATTTGTACAAACAGAATATCTTTAAATTTTAACATAAATTTATTTCCTTGCGGAAACACTTTTCCACATAATAATAAAGAAATCACGCCATTCTGGTGGCAGCTAACCTTATTAAATTGTTAACAATTTAATAATACGAACCAACATAATCCGTTATTAAAGTAGGCTTTTGCAATTTTTTCGTGTCATGAATAGAAATTGAAAATTTGTTCGTGTGATTTTTCGATTAATCACGATAATTTTTCAACGTTCTCCGTTTGAAGAAAATTAGTAGATATTCTGTTTCGCTATCTGTTTTAGAGTATTTATAACAATAAGCAAATTCTGATTCCCTTTTCTTTAAAAATTCCATGATTCAAGATGGCGCCCATCATTTTTCGAATTCCTTCCCGTAAGAGCGTCTCTTCCACTTTTCGCACTAAAATATTGTTGTTTTTTTGTCTAAAATTTGATTCGAGAGTCATTTGTTTCCTCTTTCTTCGCGCTGTTTCTTTACATTTCGTTGATTTCGGTCAGAGACAAATTTCGAAATTGAAAAACGCGGTCCGTTCTTTTCATTATTTTCATTCACTTTTACTCCTGTCTTCAAGCTTACCTATTTTATTTTGTGGTTAAAGTCCTTTTTTGTGTTTACATTTTCTGAATTAGTAATAATTGTGTGAAAATAATAATAATAATAATGATTAGTAAATAAATTTTACACTTAATTTATACGAATTTAATTATTTTAGTGCTTAAATACATTGCCACATGCATTTTTATACGGTAAGGCTTAAAATGGTTGGCGTATAGTGACGTATTTCTAGGCAATAAAAAAAAAATATATATATATATATATATATATTTATATATATATAGTAGAGCATTTTAAGAGATTCAATGAACATGTAACAAAATTTTTCAGAATTTATTAGGTAGTTTTTAAGATTATTCTTTGGATGTATATAATGAATTTACTGGCAGGCCGACACATCAACATCAAATGTATATAATTTGAAGGGATCACTTTGGAATTTTCGCTTTATAGTTAAGTTAATTTTAAAGGGACAGTCGAAAAATAATCTTAAAGATCCTAATTCGGTGCTCTTCCAATATGTGCTCTACCGCGAAACTGTGATCTACCATATTCCAATACGTGCTCTACCGTGAAACTAGCCTTATAAGGCTAACTAACGAAAATATCATGACTTAACCTAACCAATCGTTAGGTCAACTATACACCCTTGACGATTGGTTAGGTTAAGTCGTGATATTTTCGTTAGTTAGCCTTATAAGGTTAACTAACGTACCTGCTGCTAATCCGAATAATCTAAGGTAGATCACGTATTGGAATGTAAATTTTCGCGGTAGAGCACATATTGGAAGAGCACCTAAGCTAAATTTGTTTAATTGAAATAGAGAAATTGTTTCGTAAAATTTGTGATGAATTAATTTCTGTTTTTTTTTACTTTTTTAATATACTCATTAATTATATACTTATATATTAACTTGTACTTATATATTAATTATATATATAATTATATATGATGAATAAAACCACGAAGGAAAGGAAACACAGAGTGGTGCTCAAGCGCTTTCGTCTAATGACATTCTCAGGAACACTAAAGTACATAACGAGTTCAAGACTATGGATCAAGTAAAGATAATCCCTCCCAACAGAAAAAGGAGGGACTATCTTTACTTGATCATTTTTTGGGAGGGATCATCTTTACTTGGTAAAGTTGGTAATACCGCTTTACCGCAATACCGCAATACCGCTTTAATTAAAGTCTTTGGATCAAGTAAAGTTAAGCACCCCCAACCTTTTTTAGTTAGCTTCATAAGGCTAACTAACGAAAATATCACGACCTAACCTAACCAATCGTCAAGGGCGTACAGTTGACCTAACGATTGGTTAGGTTAAGTCGTGATATTTTCGTTAGTTAGCCTTATAAAGCTAACTAAAAAAGGTTGGGGGTGCTTATCTTTACTTGATCCATTGTAATAAATGAATTTTAATAAATTTTGTTTTCAAATAAATAATTTTTTAAAAAAAGATTCTCTTAATTTTTATCCTTATGTCAGACTGCTTCACTTTACTTTACTTTCTGGGAGGGATTATCTTTACTTGGTCATTTTTGGGAGGGATTTGCTTTACTAGTGTGACCTGGGAGGGATTATCTTTACTTGATCAAAGACTATATATAGGTTACAAAAAAAAGTGTGTGTATATATATATATATATATATATATATAACGGGTGCGGCAAAAATAACGCCCTTTTTAGTTTATTCTCTTTATTGAAGGAAATAAATCAATTACAGCATTTTAAGAGAAATAATAAGGTTTTTAAGAAAAATACAGCATTTTAAGAAAAATAATAAGTACTTTCTCAGTAAAAACTAAAAAATAACAAAATGATACAATATAAAACTAAAAAATTATACTGTATAAAACTATAAAGATACAATTATTAAAAGGGCGTTACTTTTGCCGCACCCGTTATATATATATAGTATAGAAATAAGAAATTGTGGCAGAAGCATTTTTATACTATATATATATATATATATATAGTATAGAAATAAGAAATTGTGGCAGAAGCATTTCTATACTATATATATATATATATAGAGGGTGGGCCGTAAGTTTCCATACATAGGAAAAATTAAACGTTTGTTTTTATGTTTCAGATACCCTAAGAATATGCGTTTGACGTAAGATCTTGTTTACTGATGAAGCAAATTTTTACGTCAATGGAGAGGTTAATCGGCAAAACATACGTTATTGGAGTAATGCTAACCCTAACTGGCTGAGTCCGACGAAGATGCAAGGTGCCGGTAAAGTGATGGTGTGGGCCGGGATATGGGGTGACAGAATTATTGGACCAATTTTTGTCAGTGGAAATCTTAATGCCGAAAGGTATCTTAACATGTTGCAAGAAGAGATTTTCCCATCCCTGCTAAACGAGGAAGGTAACTTCCCAGTTTACTTCCAGCAAGATGGAGCTCCACCTCATTATGGTCTTCACGTGCGTCGGTATTTGGATCAGCAGTTTCCGGATGCTTGGATTGGTCGGCGTGGTCCTGTGGAGTGGCCTCCCAGATCCCCAGATCTCACCCCCCTTGATTTCTATCTTTGGGGGCACTTGAAGGCCATGGTGTATCAGGAAAAGATACGAGACATAAATCATCTAAAGGAACGTATCACCAACGCCATTACAAGCATAACGTCAACTGTGCTAATGCGTGTTCATCAACAGTGGGGAACACGTATTGAAATGTGTTTTCAAAACAATGGCAACCATGTAGAGCATATTATATAAATAAAAATGGTTGTCCATAAAAAAATGTTTATTTTTCGTATGTATGGAAACTTACGGCCCACCCTGTATATATATATACTTTTTTTTGTAACCTATATATGACGCGTTCGGTGGAGAAGGGGAGAACGCAACATTTTCGAATTATGCCACAAAATGCAGTTAAAGTTTGTAAACTTTAAACCTTTGTATTTTTCCAGTTTATTGAAATGTTGTATGAATTTGAACATATATTTGAGTAAAATATTGTTGTGTAATATGTCGATATAATGAAACGCCAAGAAATTTTACAATATTATTTATTGATAGCTTCTGATGTTAACTGGTGTAATCCATTATATGGTCCTCTTCGTCGAATGTTGTCTTACCTGCTTCAACTGTTTCGGTTTCTTCCAGTTCCTTTAACAATCTTGTATAATAGTTCACTGCAGTTGCAGGCATTAGGTCTGATAATTCTTTGAGATCTTTTATTTTTTCCTTAGTTATTGGCAGCAATTGGGAATACTTTGGTTGCAGTGTCTGCTGGGCTAGATTGAATAAACTGACACTGTAGGATTTTTTCCCTTTCTGCAGTCTGACGGGATGGCTATTATCTGGGGTTGTGCGGTATGCAGTAGATATTACGTAGCCTTCTTTGTGTTGAAAGTAAATATTAACTTTCTTGCATCTGTAAATTTAGTAGTTGTTGATTTCCTAATGACAATGCACGTTTTTAGGACGTCAAAATCGAGAAAATCAGCCTGTTTCATTTCTACAACTAGGAAGCGCTGCGAAACGGCTGTAGTTATGGCCGTAACATAATCTTTTTTGGTGTAAATAATATTGCTGTAATTATTTTTTATATTTTGTTCAATTTGGCCAAATTGAGCATCACAGGGCATTGTCGAGTGACCAGAAAGTAGATAGATGTGTTCAATGTGAAGCAATGATGCGGAGTGAATTTCTCTGATACATTAAAACCTAAATTTTACCATGAAAGAGTGCAGACTAACATCTAATTTTTTGCATAGGTAAAGCAAAGGTTTTAAAGGATAATTATACGACAAAAACTCATTTTTCGAATTTTGTGGCGTTCGCCCTTCTCCACCGAACGCGTCATATAGTCTTGAACTCTTTATGTACTTTAGTGTTCCTGAGGATGTCATTAGACGAAAGCGCTTGAGCACCACTCTGTGTTTCCTTTCCTTCGTGGTTTTATTCATCATAAATATTTTTCGTGTTATTTTCGTGAAATAATTTTCATATAATTATACAGGGTGTCCCAGAATTAACTATCTATTTCAATGAAATCGGACAAATTTTTTAAAAACACTTTTATTTATGTTTATCATGTTTAATATGTGTTAAAAATGTATAAATTTCTAAATTTTTTTCATAATTTTATTTTCATAATTTTTTCATTATCTGGTCCAATGAAAGACCGTCTGAAGTCATAGAATGGCAAAGAGACTCTCCAAAAGTTAACGTGTGGGTTGGAATGACCAAATCCAAAATTTATGGTGCTCCATCTTGTTGAAACACAACATTATCAAGAATGCCATCATCAAGAAGCTGTGGTTCGAGAAACTGCTGAAGCATATCAAGGTAGACGGTACCTGTTAGGCTGTTACAGTTGCTTCCGCAAAGAAGAATGGGCCATAAATTTTGGATTTGGTCATTCCAAGCCATACGTTAACTTTAGGAGAGTCTGTTTGCCATTCTATGACTTCAGACGGTCTTTCATTGGACCAGATAATGAACAAATTATGAAAATAAAATTATGAAAAAAATTTAGAAATTTATACATTTTTAACATATTAAACATGATAAACATAAATAAAAGTGTGTTTTTGAAAAATTTGTCCGATTTCATTGAAATAGATAGTTAATTCTGGGACACCCTGTATATATTTATATACTCATTAATTTTTGTAGATAGGCTGATTATTGTTGTCTTTTTTTTGTTTCTTTCACTTTCAAGACAAATTCTGAGTGATGTTTTGTATAGTTAGGCTGTTTAAATTTTTTTATTCTGAAATTGAATTTTATTGTGTTAGGGAGTGGTTTTTTTTTTGTTTAACGTTTTATTTTGGGTATTAAAAATGAAAAATGTTTTTACGTTCGCGCGTTTGCATAGAAAATGTTACAAAAATTGTTTCCCGATCTACTGCAGTTAAATTCGGTTAGGGTTAGGAATATTTTTATAGAGGCTCGCTTACAAACAAAGCGAACACTCTTCCTTATGCAGTGATTGTTTTAATTTTGTTTTGTGTTTACATAGTAGGTTGCGTGTATTTTTGGGTTCATAATATCTGTTCTTATTTAGAATAACGATGTAAATTTGTAGTTTTACTTGGAAACGATAAATTGCTGGAATTTTTGTAATTTACAAACCATACTGGGTTTTGGTTGAAGGAGAGAGTTGTCTCTCAGATGTAATTTGTGAATTGCGAGTTTGATTCCTATGAAATTTAGCTTTTGAAGTTGGAGTTAATGTATTAAATTAATTTTCGGTATTAATATTAAATTTTTTTTTATTTAATATCTGTTTTGGAAAATTGTTATTGTTTAAAACTTCAGTCGGGTTTACTAATGCAGTTGAAACATTGGCTCGAGTGTTCACCCGGAGATGGAGCCTTTTAGATGGCCAGTAACGTTTTTGTGGTATCTATGTGTGCTTCCCCCAAAGTGTAAGAGGGTTTGTGATTTTCAGAGAATTGATGACATGAAGTTTCTGGGGTTCATTTTTATCTTTTGTATTTGAATGTATCGATGTGATTTCTGAAGGTAGTTTGAATAATAATATTTGTTAAATTATAATAACGGTTACTGTGTATGGACGCTTTTATATTTCTACTGTGCAATTTTGTTTTGTTGCGTTTCATGAATTTTTTATCTTCTCCGATGTAACTGCCATAAGTGACCTTATTGGTAGCTAGACGTGATTGAATTTTTGCGAAATTTTGAGATTTGTCATTTTTTTTCAGTGAATTTGGCCAGAGCAAATTATAGTTATTGTTTCGAAGTGAAATGTCGAGAAAATTCGGTAAATTAAATATGAAATGATAATCAGTAGCAGTATAAACGTTTCGAATAACTTTTTTTTTCAAAATTTCAAGTGACTCGATTTGAAGGCAGCTAAGTTGGATCCAAATTCCATTCATTGAGTTTAGTTGACCCGATAGGTGATCCATCACCGATGAGAGAGAGAGATGAGAAGAGACAGAGAAGAGAAACCGAATGCGCTGGGACTTGGCGCAGGACAGTTTCGGAAGAGAAGAGAAGAGAAGAGACAAAAGAAACCGAATGTGCAGGGACTTGGCACAGGAAAGTTTCGGTCGAAGATGGTCTACTGGTATTTTTCGGGCAGTAGCTGGTCACGCTGCTCGATGCTTCGCTAAATATGTGTTTTAGCACTCGGTAGGCAAGCCACGAGAGCTTGAACGAGTGTCTAAGACTTTACTGTCCATACAGACATACAGTAGGTTCGTTGCGAAACGGCCTACGGCGAAGTGATCGTTTGATTATTGCCAGTGAGAGAGCCCCTCAGCGTTCACCGACAAAAGTTGAGATGAGACAGGCGAGTTTCTTCGTCGGCTTCTAGAATTGCAAATTCTGTCCAATTCCGGTGCCTGGTTCCACTTTCAGTATATCTCCCCCACCTGATCCTTTTAGAATTGGACGTCTCTCTTGTTTTTTTTTTTCGCCAGAGCGGAACCAACCTCAAGCGTGCTGATCTGTTGCATGGTGATGCAATCCCTTGCATTCTAGCGAAGTGAGCAGGAGCTGCAATTGAAAATTTAAGAAGTCCGTTTTCAGCGTGCGGATTGTGATCTAAACAACGTCCAGCTATTAATGTACTGATTATTATGTAATGAAATTATAAGTGAAAGGGTGCCATTATTGCCCATAATTGTTGTGTATTTCGTGAAATAGTATGTGCGCTCTGGTCAGTATTTTATATAAACTTTTTCTTATTTTTTTCTAGGTTGCCCAGATAGTAACTGTATAATTATATAAATAATTATATAATTGTTTCGAATGTAAAGCGATCTTTGATGAGGAATCGCTAGAATAGATTGTGAACTTGAAATTTGTGTAACCAATGTTAAGAAAATTGTCCATTATTTTTTGGTACGTTATAGATTCGTTACAAGTTGTAAATTTGATTATTAGTGTGAAATGTTATTTTATGCAAATGTGAAAATTATAAAGTTTGTTTTCGATTTTTATAAAATGATACAAAATATCTGATGTGTGGAATTTGTCATTCTAATGATTTCTTGTCTATTTCTAACTCGAATTTGTTAAAGAAAAAAATTGCAAAATAAATAACTTTGTTGAATAAATAAATAAATTTGTTAAACGTTATTAATAAGTTTTCCTACTGTAAAACTTATTTTCAAGGGGGTGATGTGAGTGTAGTAATGTCAAATTAAAAGCACATAATAATATTTAATAAATATAATTACGATAAATTATGGTTTGTCTATATTAAAATTACATTTAATTAGAATGTTTTGGTTATAAGAATTAATAAAGAGTATAAGGATGTTTAACAAATGTAATTAAGATAAATAATGGTTTGTTTATTGAAATTATAAAATACGAATTGGCAACAAAAGGAGTCGGCCCGCAAGACCTGGGTAGAAATACCCCCCAGTCACTGGACGGCGTTGCGTTTACGAAGGTGTCTTTTGGGTGTTAAAATGTAATTGTGAATTTAGGCTATTCTTTTGTCTCTCTCTCGACTTAAGTATTATAATTAAATCCCCCCTCGCATTACTCCGATTATCTAAGTGTTTTCGGCAATAAATAAAAGTTAGTAAAATGTTAATCAGCGTGTAATTAATCCCCCGTCTCCCTTTGCACTGTTTGAAAGGTTAAAGGTTTCCACTTCGGCCAAGCTACCCGTATTTATAAAGTATAGCGGAAAGCGAGTGAAAAGCGTGTAAAGAGAATGAATAATGATAGAAGAAAAAGGAAAGTAAATAAAGAAATAATGATTTAATGAATTAAAGAAATTGATTACTACAATAGCTTCCCTCATCAGCTATCTGCAAAGCAGATAGGATCCAGCTTTGGGACAGGATCTAGGGTTTAAAGTAGACTAGCCCAGCTACATTTAGAACCTCAATATAAGCAAAAGACTCGCTGCCTTCACGTCAGATTGAATACATCAAAGAAAAAAGGGTAACTATTTTCCCAGAAGAGTTCCTTGTTCCATGCACGGTCTGTGTGTATTATATATATATATATATATATATATATATATACAGTATATATATACATATACATACAGTATGTATATATATATATATATGTATATATATATTAGGGTGGTCCAAAAAAATTAAAATGAAAAATATATTTCAAATGACATTTGCTCATATTCCACAACCACTAACGATATTGGAAATACTTTAATTTTCCCAGAAGAGTTCCTTGTTCCATGCATGGTCTGTGTGTAACATTATAATTATATACTAGTATTAAGGATGTATCAAATACTAAAATTCACCGAATACCGAATATTTGATGCAAAACTATTCGGGCGAATACCGAATTCCGAATATTAGCTTTATTTGGGTTATTAGGCGTCACTATAAAAGACTGAAGCCTTTATCAGTTTGAAAGCACATAGAATTAATAGTAAATGTGAGGAAAAGCAGCATGTTTTAGGCACCAAAAATCTGCCAGATTCCCATACTCATGAAAAATTTGCAACTGCGTTGACTTCTATATTTCAAGAATGGTGAATAAAGAGCGATCGTGTGCATGCAGTTGTGCACGACAATGGCTGTAATATTACTAAATCTGTTAGCGTCCTCAAAATTACTCCTGTTGCTTGTGCGAATCATAGTTTAGCACTTCCAGTTGATGAAGCCCTTCTTAGCCAGAAGTCTGTTTCAGAGATATGTGCATTGTGCAATTGCGCACCCACTGTGGTGCATTTTAATTATTCATCTCCAGCCTTTGGCAGACTTAAGGAATTCCAGAAATAACATAATTTACCCGAAAACAAACTTATAAGAGACGTTATCACCCAATGGAACTCTACATTTCAAATGGCTGTATCTCCTAAACGGAATGCGGTGTTGCTACCATTCTTGCACAATTTTAAAGCAGAAACATTGCCATTTGAAGCTAATACAATTTTCCCTTTGTTTTGCAGGTGAACAATGGCACAAAAATTTACAGCACGGGAACACGCTCAAATAGCTGCCAGGCACGAGGTGTGGTAGTCTGTGATTCAAGTGCAGAGATAGTGGAGGTCAATTCATGGAAGACATGCTACCCTCAGTGCAAAGGCCATCAGAAACTGTCACACAAAGCTCATGACAACGGGTTCTGTGAAGGATGAAGCGCGGTCCGGGAGACCATCGACATCCCGATTAGAGGAAAATGTGAATATTGCCAGAGAAATGTTTCAGAGGAGCCCACAGAAATCCATACGGCAGTCAGCTCGGCTAAAGAGGAAGTGTACTGAGCAAAACCCGGGCACTTGAACAGCGAATCCAAGATGTTTTTGCCGCTCTGCCTGAAGATTTCTTACGGAAAAGTGTTGCGTCTGTGTCTTCGCGGCTACAGAAATGTGTTCATAATGCTGGGGCTTATGTTGAGATAGCAGAATAAATGGCAATGTTTCTGTTTTAAAATGTTGAAAGAATTTCTGCAATACCACTTTTCGTTTAGTAAATACAGCCATTTGAAATTGGGTACTTACTTTTCAATCATCCGGTATATGCTACAACGACTTCTTCAAAGAAAAACTGCGGTTGTTGCATACGCCTCAGACTATGACATACTGTAGCAACCTTCAATAATCATCAGTGGACTCTAATTCAGTGTATTGTAAAGCTTCTTAGTCGATGTGATTCTTCTTTTCTTCACATGGTGTCTCCCGATGTAACAGGTCTCGTGGTATTTTTGCCTAACATAACTGATGATGCAGGTGTTCATACTATGAAAAACGATTTAATAGAAAATTTACAGAATCGTTTCAGGCAGTGGAAGACAGATATTACTCGCATGGTTTCTCACGTTTTAGATTCTCGTTTCAAATTTGCTTGCATAACAGTGCCTGCCTGAGTTTGTGAAAAATGAGATAATCATTATGTCTGCATCACCTAACGCTAGTCCTGCACGTAATATAACCTATGGCGATGAAGCAACTGATTTTGTTTCACGAGAAGATCAAGAACCTTTGAAAAGGAAGTCGAAGGCTAATTTATGGAGTTATTTCGATGAGGTTGTGCCTCCACCTATCAAAAGTAGTCAGAAAAGTTATCAAAAAGAATTAGACATCTATTCAAAGGAGCCACGAGTCAGTCGCGACACGAACCCTTTTGATTGGGGAACCCATAATGGTGAAAGATTCCCGAAACTACTGAACAGCTGGGTTTTGCTGCGCGCCGCCTGACGTCACCGGGTCTCGATCCCGGGGCCGATGGATTCGTAGTCAGCGATGCTAACCACTACACCACCGAGGCGCATATGTGTATATATATATATATATGTGTGTGTGTGTGTGTGTGTGTGTATACATATATATACAGTTATATATATATATATATATATATATATATATATATATATATATATATATATATATATATATATTAGGGTGAGCCACACAATATAGTAAAAAATTAAAATGCATAAATAAGAGCTCCTGATGCATTTCCGCATTTCTTATATGGAGAAAGACCTTAAACCGGATTTTGAGCTAAATCCATTAATATTTAAGGGTGGCACAAATTTGAAGAAATTGGCACCCCAAACTGTATAATGATACTAAGGCTTCGAGTTGCGCCACCTCTAAATATGCACGAATCTATCTAGTTTTGTATTTGCAACATAACTTTTGATTATGGAATATGAGTAAATGTCATGAGAAATGTATTTTTCATTTTCATTTTTTGGACCACCCTAATATATATATATATATATATATATATATATATATATATATATATATATATATATATATACAAACTCAGAATGGTCCCCTGAGAAACTTATATGTTAAACACAGACCGTGCATGGAACAAGGAACTCTTCTGGGAAAATTAAATCCACTATAGTCCGAATAAGTAATGGTAAATGACAAATACCATAGTTTTTCTTTTTCATGATGCTAGCCCGACGTGGGCAACGGGTCTCTCGCAAAGAGGTCCCATAAATATAGCTTCCCTCACCAGCTATCTGCAAAGCAGACAGGATCCAGCTTTGGGACATGGATCTAGGGTTTAAAGCAAGCCTAGTCCCACTACATTTAGAACCTCTATATAAGTAAAAGACTCGTTGCATTCACGTCGGATTGAATAAATCAAAGAAAAAGGGGTAACTATTGTATTTTTAGCCAAAAAAAAACAAAAACTTAAACCTCAACCGGGACATTGAGCGTCCACTTTTCAAGGCACGTAACACGTCCGTTGCCCACGTCGGGCTAGCATCATGAAAAAGAAAAACTATGGTATTTGTCATTTACCATTACTTATTCGGACTCTAGTGGATTTAATTTTCCCAGAAGAGTTCCTTGTTCCATGCACGGTCTGTGTTTAACATATATATATATATATGGGATGAATTTCACAATTAAACACGTGAAATGAATGAGTGCTGCAAACCCACAGGGAAAAAGAAAAACGATTCCAAGGCCTTTCGTGTATTCAGAGCTACACCTCTTCAGGGAATTCCCTGACGAGGTTTAACTCTGAATACACGAAAGGCCTTGGGATCGTTTTTCTTTTTCCTTGTGGGTTTGCAGCATATATATATATATATATATATATATAATTTATCACCAGTTTTAACGTATATATTCAAAACGAAATACGGTTGGCATTCGAAAAGTTTGAAACAAGGCAGGAAAAAGGTCATAAACGCAAAGGTCTGAAAACAATCGAAATACCCTCGACCATCGAAAGGAAAGAAACAGAAATAAAAATAAAAATAAATAAATGAAGAATTTGTGTGGGTATTTCTTTTTACGCTAATTAAGGAATAGCATGGCTGTGGGTCCAAATTCTCACTTAATCTGTAATTTGTGCAATCTAGTAACAACGGAAAACGTGGCGATTAGATGATTTCTGCCACCTATTAAATGACTTTATCTGCATGAATTGGAATGATAGGGAAATAACTCTTATCTCGAACGCGAAACACGTCGTAGGGATCAAATTTCTATGTGGCGCATGTACACAGACCGTAAATTCTTTCGCGGTCTTTAAAGAAATGGAGATAACAGACTCGAAAGTTACAAAAAAAGAATGAAATAATGGGGACACATGGGTCCGGAATGGTCCCAACGAAAAACCGGGTGGATAAGAGAGAAGACGAAATAACGAATAACGGCATAATAACGAACAACAATTTAATAACAAATAACGATATAAACAATAAAATACGGAAGGAAGACATAGATGAAAGAAAAGAAATAAGTAAAAGTTGCGAAGTAGTCAAACGGTCCAACGAGCGAAATGATAAAAAGATAACTAAAAACGTAGAAAATAAACAGCCAAAGAAAAATAATGATAATGCCAAAATTAAGAACTTTGAAAATAATAAGAAAAGAAGCAGAAGCGTAGAAAATATCGTATGTAAATACTACGCGAAAGAGAACTGCAGATATCGGGATGGGCATTGGGCAATGCATATATAATAATGTTATAATGTTATAATGTTTCAGACAAACAAATACCCTAGGATCCACTCATGGCTGGTCTACCTAACTGTGTTCGTAATTTTGTATTGTGCATGTCCTCCTTGGTGGCGGAGGGAACCTACAATTTTACGTATTTTACTACCTTAAACTATACCCAGTCTATCAACATATGCGTCTACTCGATTTTTAAACATGTTTATAGACGTGCTACTAATTACTTCTACCGGCAAACTATTCTATGCGTAAAAAAGTTTTGCCAATTGCTCTCTCGAACCTTTTACTTGTCAACTTACACCCGTTATTTCTAGTCCTATTATATTGAGATACTTCGAAAAAGCTATCTCTATCTACGTTATCGAACCCATTCATAAATTTGAAAAACTGGATTAGATCACCCCTTAGCCGCCTAGTCTCGAGTGTAGTCAATTTTAACTCCTTAAGCCTATCCTCGTATGACTTCGACCTAAGCAACGGAATCATCTTAGTTGATCGTCTTTGAACTCTTTCGATTTTGTCTATATCTTTTCGCATTTGCGGATTCCAAAATTGGACCGCGTACTCCAAATGGGGTCTAACTAATGATTTATGAAGAGAAACAATAATATCGCGCGATTTGTACTCAAAATTCCGAGCTATAAAACCTAACACCTTGTTCGCTTTATTCACAGCTGCTATACTTTGTTTCGCTACTTTTAGATCACCAGTGACTATAACTCCCAAATCTTTTTCCTGCTCTACGCTTGCTAACTCCTTCCCTGACATACTATACAAAAAATTACCGTTACGCGAACCTATATGTAAAATTTTGCACTTATCGACATCAAATCTCATTTGCCATGTGACTGACCAATCAACGATTTTATTCAGATCTTCCTGGATTTTACCTCTATCTTCGTCATTAATCGCCCTACCACCCAATTTCGTGTCATCCGCAAACTTTGAAACTGTACTGATTAGGCCGACATCTAAATCGTTAATATATATATAAGAAAAATCAAGGGGCCCAATACAGAACCCTGAGGAACGCCGCTCGCTACATTAGCCCAGCACGACTCCGCTCCATCAACGACCACCCTCTGTTTCCTACCTCGCAACCACTCTTCTATCCAATTTATAACTACACCCCTGATTCCATGAGCCTTAGTTTTTTCAATGAGTCTTTTGTGCGGAACGGTGTCAAACGCTCTTTGAAAATCTAAATGCACTACATCAACCGCCCGATGACTATCGTAAACTTCAACCACGCTTTGAAAAAATTCTAAAAGATTAGTTAAGCAAGATTTGTTTCTCCTAAAACCGTGCTGCATATTTCTAACCAAGTTATGCAATTCTAAGTGTTCGACTATACGATCCCTAATTATTGATTCCAGTAGCTTACCTACAACAGACGTTAAACTGATCGGCCTATAATTTCCAGCCGCACCTTTATCGCCTTTCTTAAAGATAGGTGTCACATTTGCTAACTTGAAATTATCTGGTACGCACCCCTCAGAAATAGACGCATTAAAAATCTTTGTTAGCGGCACAACAATGCTTTCTTTTAATTCTTTTAGTTGTATGGGATATATGGAATCCGGCCCCGGTGATTTACGCATTTTCATTTTAGCAATATAGCGCATTACCTCCCCTTCACTAACCACAATATTATCCAAAATATTACCATTATGCACATCCCACATTATGCAAAACGCATTACACAAGTGGATACTGCAAATTTGATAAGAAATGCATGTTCCACCATCTTACGGTCTGCAACACTTATGCAAGATATGGGAGTTGCAAATACGGAAAAAAATGCCGATACCACCACCCTCAAAGGAACGCAACGAGTGAACAGAAAAAATGAACAACATCAAAGGAGAGTGCCAATTTTTTAGACGCAGCCAACACATTTCAGCTGCTAAATACTATCCAGCAATTAAAAACCAGCTGACAAAATTAATATAAATTTAGGAATCCGAGAGCTGGACAGAAGGTACGAACAAAGGCACTTCATGCGTTATCGGAACAACAGGTAAATTCTCGGAGGACCACAAGGCAACGAAACCGGCACCCCTATTGCAAAACAAATCGGAACCACCTGTATGCGAAAAAGAAAGAGAAAAAATAAAAATAATCCTAACCAACATACAGGGCCTTAAATCAAGCCATTCCACGAACAAAGTTCTATACCTGAAAGGACTCATGCAAGAAGCCGGAGCAGACTTTGCATGCCTCACGGAAACTCATCTAAAGGACTGCCAGGCGAACTGTGAAAATTGTGAGTCCTGTATTGACAAAAAAGAAATACAAATTGACAACTATAACATCCTCCAAGCCGACAGAACAATGAGACGTAAAGGAGGATGTGCTATTTACACACGCGAAAGGCACATAGCAGAAATGGCTATAAGTACCTCAAACAACTACGTAGAATGTGTAGCAGCAAAAATTGAAAAATTAAATATGGTACTGATTCTAATGTACAGACCCCCAAACACGCCAAACTCAAAATTTTCAGATTCCATTACAGAGGTAAGAAACTTGGTAAAAGATCTACACTTTCCAACCCCAAATATTTTTCTCTGTGGTGATTTTAATTTCCCATTCATGAAATATAAAAGGATAGGAAAAATATTTATACACCAGAACAAGGGGAGCACACGAGAAGACCAGGAGCAGGTAAAAATGCTATTAGCTCTAGCTGATGAATTTATGTTAACACAAGAAATAACAGAAAACACAAGAAAAAACACCTGCCTAGATTTGGTATTCACAAACAACAGTAATCTAATTGATAATGTAGAAATATCCCCAACTTGATATCGGACCACAACATCATTGAAATAACAACTAATATAAAGGCAACAGGAGAGGAAAGAACACGCACAACAGAAAGAAGCAAATTCGAAATTTTAATTTTCACTCCAAAGCTATAAACTGGGAAGATGTGACAGCCAGCATGGAAGTAATAGATTGGAAAACCATTTTCGAGGCCAAGACAACGGAGGAGATGCAAATGACGTTAGAGAAGAAGACGTTAGAAATTGTGGAAAAACATGTCCCAAAGCTATAACGAAGAGGAAAGAGAAGCAGGCTCGAAAGACAACAGACGGCATTGTTTCGAAAGAGAAAAAGAGTGACTGCAAAATTAAATAATTGTAAAGATAACAACATCAGAAAAATATTAAATGATAAACTGCAAAGTATCGATGTCGTCATACAGAAACTAATCGAGAAGCATACAGAAAAAGAAGACGACGACGCTATAGAAGCGATAAAGGTTAACTCAAAGTACTTCTATAATTTCGCAAAAAGAAAGTCGAAAAACCATGCGACTATCGGACCTTTAAAAAATGAGAACAGTGCTTTATCTGATGATCTAACAGAAGTATCTGAAATATTAAGAGCTCAGTATGAATCATCTTTCAATATCCCAAAAACTGACAAATTGATATGCGATAGAAACACGTTTTTTGAAGAAGAACCACAAGGGGAAAGTATAACGGATTTCGACTTTACGACGGATGATATTACACAAGCCATAGGGAAACTAAAAACACACTCAGCGGCAGGACCGGATAAATGGAATGCCACACTGATCAAAAACTGCAAGAATGCAATCGCTGAGCCCCTATACTGGATATGGAGACGATCACTAGACACGGGAGAAATACCGGGCATCCTGAAGAGCGCGAACATAGTCCCAATATATAAAGGAGGAGATCGATCCGAGGCCAAAAACTATAGGCCAGTATCGCTTACATCCCATCTCACTAAAATATTTGAAAGAATAGTTAGACAGAAAATCTATGACTTTTTGGAAACTCAGAAAAAATTCAATGATAACCAACACGGGTTTCGGTCAGGCAGATCATGCTTATCACAACTAATGGAACACCACAACATTATTGCTTCACTGGAAAGTAATGAAAACTATGATGTACTATACACAGACTTTGCTAAAGCGTTCGACAAGTGTGACCACGGAATCATAATACATAAACTGAAATATATGGGAATAACAGGAAAAGTAGGGAAATGGATATATAATTTCCTTAGTGAGCGGTGGCAAGTCGTTACAGTACAAGGAGTATCTTCATCAGAATCAGAGGTCCTCAGCTCAGTACCACAAGGAACAGTATTAGCTCCACTACTCTTCATAATCATGCTAACTGACATAGATGAGGACGTTACCAGAGACAGCACAGTAACATCCTTTGCGGATGACACAAAGCTCAGTAGAAAAATAAGAAACCCAGAAGACATAGGATCTCTACAAACCGACATAAACAGAATCTACAAGTGGACGGAAGACAACAATATGAAGTTTAACACCGAGAAATTTCAGCTATTACGGTACGGAAAAAGAGAAGACCTAAAATCCATGGAATATTATACCCCAGTATGGACAGGAAATTCAGAGAAATTCCAGAGCAAAAGATTTACGGGTTGTAATGACAGATGATGTGAAATTTGAAAAACAAAATAAGATAGCAGTAAACAGAGCAAAGAGAATAACGGGACAGATATTGAGAACCTTTAAACGAAGCGATAGGAATGTAATGATTCCTCTACTGAAAACCCTGATAACACCTAAATTGGAATACTGCTCGGTCCTAACATTCCCATATAAAAAAGAAGACATTAGACAGCTGGAAGGGATCCAGAGAAGCTTCACAGCCAAGATCAATGGGTGTAAAGAACTAAATTACTGGGAAAGGTTCCGCGAACTTGACCTATATTCACTGGAAAGGAGAAGAGAGAGATACACCATTATTTACACTTGGAAAATAATGGCGAAACTAGTCCCTAATCTTACTCTGAACCCTATAACTCCCCAAACAACGGTAGAAAATAGAAACGGTAGACTGTGTCGTATTCCCAAATTGAAGGCGTGACAGGGAACATCCTTAACCCTGAAAGAAAATAGTTTTGTAGTGAGAGGACTGTTTAATCAGTTGCCCAAAGACCTAAGAAACACGAAAGGAGTTGCAGTGGAAATCTTCAGAACAATTACCTATGAGCCGGGCGTACCTGGCTAGGTGAGGTGGAGAGCGCAAGAATCCAACTCACTACTTCACCAGGCCAACTCGAGAGGAGGGGCGACAAGCCTGACCTTCGCGAAACGAGAGATCATCGCGCGAAACCTTTGTAAGGTTGTAAGGTTGTATATACCTTTGGTTAGCTTCCGCCCGAATTGTTCATTCTGACGAAGATCAAGCTTTTCACTCCACCTTAGACCTACAGTTTTATCGTGGAATCCGAACCACGCCCCACCAGCAGCCCAGTGTCTAGGCCACCCAGGGTATCCATTTATCTACCAACCACTTTCTTTATTGTGTGGAAGGATGAACAGCTGGGTTTTGCTGCGCGCCGGCTGCAGTCATCGGGTCTCAACCCGGGGCCGATGGATTCGTAGTCAGCAACGCTAACCACTACACCACCGAGGAGCATAATGCCTGTATATATATATATATATATATATATATATATATATATATATATATATATATATATATATACTGTATATAGCCAGGTAACAGCCAGGAAGCTCACCCCTGTGCCCCAAAAGTCATCTTTGACCTAAACAAGTATATAGGGTAAGTGGCCAACTCAACCCAACTCAGAAGACAGCAGGTGGAAGCAAACCAGAGCCTTGCCGCTCAGAATCCGCCACCGTAACAATTAATCTATCGGGAGCCCATAATATTGTAAGTAAATAAGAAGATAAATAAAATAAAAATAATAGACTAAGAAAGACCGGAAAGTTCACTCTAGGTTAGCCCATAAAACAAAAAAGAAGTTTAGAAAGGAGAGAGTAAACGAGGACTCCCATTACACGTTTAACTTTTCAAATTGAAAGTGGAAGATATTCCTTCAAAAAATGCAGAAAAAGTAAAGCTTAGGAGATTTCTCTCCTCCGCAGCCACTGTTGAGAGAGAGAGATGGATCTCTCTCCTCCGCAGCCACTGTTGGAAGGAAATGGTTTGAGAGTTGAAAAGCAAAATATACTTAAAGAAATGAAGTTTACAATACACATCCACACCATGCATGCAATTATTACATGTACCAGTGGCTCGCTGAACAGAACTATAAAATAAGAGAGATTGAAACGCTACATTATATCTAAAGCGAATCAACACTGTTTGCGGGTATTTGTGTATGCGCGAGCCCATAGATAACCGGACATAAGTGAGGTTGAGTGTGATAATTTACAGATAAAATGGGGTAATTTTTTGTGAGGTACACTTTTGGTACCTAGGAACATTAAAAAGATTATATAAAAAATGTAGAAACATTTTTACTGTCGGGGAAAAAAGATGTGTTCGTCCTGATTAGGTTAGGTTACGCTAGGTTAGGTTAGGCTATATTAGCTAATGCCTCACTATTCAATGATTTAACAGAAACCACCATTCGAGCCCTCATTTGCGTGCGAAACACTTATCAGGCCCTTCTCTCTTCGATGGCACTAAGGTTAGGTTAGGTTAAATTAGGTTTGGTTAATTAAATTTTTAGATATATGGATTTTAAAAAATGTCAGTACCTCGCTTTTGCCGCGATACGTACATGTGTGTGTGTGTGTGTGTGTGTGTGTGTGTGTGTGTGTGCGTGTGTTTATTAATAAAGGAACATGAGTTTATCACTGCAATATTTCATTTGTGAATCGACGCTGTATGTTCATATTTATACACAATTTATTTCAATATCTAAACAATTTTTCGCATAAGGAAAGTTCTGTACAAGAAGAGAAGAATAAAGCAACTACATTCAGAACAGTAGTAAGAGAAACCGATACAAACCCAATCAGGACCCCCCCCCCCTTCTCCTCTCCTGTCTCCTCTCCTCTCTCCCTTCTTCCTCCTCCATCAAAATCAAAAACCAAATAGTGAAAATCTTCGCTCCTAAATTCATTCAAGAAATCACATCGATACATTCAAATACAAAAGACAAAAATGAACCCCAGAAACTTCATGTCATCAATTCTCTGAAAATCACAAACCCTCTTACACTTTGGGGGAAGCACACATAGATACCACAAAAACGTTACTGGCCATCTAAAAGGCTCCATCTCCGGGTGAACACTCGAGCCAATGTTTCAACTGCATTAGTAAACCCGACTGAAGTTTTAAACAATAACAATTTTCCAAAACAGATATTAAATAAAAAAAAATTTAATATTAATACCGAAAATTAATTTAATACATTAACTCCAACTTCAAAAGCTAAATTTCATAGGAATCAAACTCGCAATTCACAAATTACATCTGAGAGACAACTCTCTCCTTCAACCAAAACCCAGTATGGTTTGTAAATTACAAAAATCACAGCAATTTATCGTTTCCAAGTGAAACTACAAATTTACATCGTTATTCTAAATAAGAACAGATATTATGAACCCAAAAATACATGCAACCTACTATGTAAACACAAAACAAAATTAAAACAATCACTGCATAAGGAAGAGTGTTCGCTTTGTTTGTAAGCAAGCCTCTATAAAAATATTCCTAACCCTAACCGAATTTAACTACAGTAGACCGGGAAACAATTTTTGTAACATTTTCTATGCAAACGCGCGAACGTAAAAACATTTTTCATTTTTAATACCCAAAATAAAACGTTAAACAAAAAAAAAACCACTCCCTAACACAATAAAATTCACATCTCACCACGGTTAGGTTACACGGTAGGTACTCTCAGTTAAATAGAGTAAATCCTTTTGTTAGGGTAATCACCCATAGTATCATTGTGCAGCTGCAACAAGTTTCTGTTTTCCGCGTCCTCAGAATGTTGAGCAGCTTACGCAGTTCATCCACTGTCAGAATGAGATAATCTCCTGTATGATCGTTCTTTCAACAAAAATTACATTGTTTGAATAAAGCAAGCGATTTTACCGTTCCTTTTTTGACGTATAAATACATTTTTAAGTGTTGATACAGTATCTTGAATTAACGGTACTTTCGATAGAACGCCTCCAGTTGATGATGATGTACACGTAGAAGAAGAAGGATTATGGTTAAAATCTATTACTGTAGTGCATAAAACAAACATATTTCATTGCATTTCATAATTAAGGGGAGATAATGGTGCTTGTATACGTTCCTCTTATTTTTCATGGGTAATAAGTCAAAATACTTTCAGAAGAAAGAGTAAAAATGGGAGTACCAAGGTACATTCAAATATATATATAGAAAAAAAAACCTATTTATTGGTTTTCATTCAAACATTCAGGATATACAGGGTGTCCATAAATGATTACCCTGATTAAAGCATGCTATAACTTTTAAATAAACACTCGTATTCAAACAGTTTTAATCATAAGTAGATAAACATACAAAGTTTTGATACATAGTTAATGAACTTAATAAGCTTCCACATGTGCACCCCTAGTAGCACGTAAAATGTCTAAACGGTATTCACACTCACGCCACACATTTTCCAACATCTGTGGGTTAACTGTTGCAATTGCATCCGTAATGCGTTCTCGCAATGTCCTGATATCTGGAACAACTGTTGCATAAACCAAAGCAGACACGTAACAAGAAGTCATTATCCTCGTCAATGCTGTTCAAAATGTCAATAGCGAATTGTCCACGTTTTGGACGGTCATCAGGCTTTAGTTCTTGAACAATTTGTACTTTGTAGGCGTGTAACTTCAAACGTTTGTGTAACACCTTGTGCATCGTAGACTTCGGTATCTTTAGTTGGTATGAAGCTTGTCTCACCGATTTCCTTGGTGACCCTGTGAAAGCAGTTTGAATGTTTTCCACCGTCCCATCGGAAACTGATGGTCTACCACTGCTCTTTCCCTTTTCCACGTTTCCAGTTTCCAAGAATTTTTTCATCCACGACTTAATTAACTTCACATCAGGTGGATTCTTTCCATACTTTGTTCTGTTCTGAACCTTCGCTGAACACTGATAGGAGATTTTGTTTCTGCAAGCCACACAACACATTGTGCCTTCTCTGTCACAGACGCCATCTTAACTGAACAGCTACTACAGCGCTCCTAGCGGCGAATGCGGTTGACGAAAACACCAGCACAGAAACTCTATGCGTGTACGAGATCAACTGTAAAAAGAAAACTGATGTAAGATTCGTCATTAAAACATGAGAGCATACTCTTTTCAGGGTAAACATTTATGGACACCCTATATTTCTGAAGCATGAAACATGTTATGTCCAAATTTTTAACAAAATCGTATGAAAATTTTTTTTTAACTTAAATTTTCTAAAAAGCAAAAGCAAAATACAAGATGATAAAAAATTATATATACAGTATATATATATATATATATATATATATATATATATATATATATAGATAGATAGATAGATAGATAGGTAGATAGATAGACAGACAGACAGACAGACAGATTTTCAACAAAAACTTTGCAGGAAAATATGAAAGAAGAAAAATATTGGGGAGGGAGGGAGGCGAAAAAAGTAAGAGCATGGTCACATTTCTTGGATACCTACAAAACATTTACAGTCAAATTAGTAACTTTATTGCAACATTACATCTTTAAATACAGTATTTCTAGTTATTCTTCCACCAAAGACTTTAACAGAGTCAAAACTTATCACTCTAGAAAAATCTACATAAAGCTGCCTATGTGTAAAAACAGGCTTGGGAATATAAATACAAAACATCTGCGCTCAAATTAGTAACTTTATGAAGGCAGCCAGAGAGCAATGCAACAGAATTATCAAGAAGGTTATGGCAACTGTAAGAAAATTTGGGAAGCCGGAACTATTTATTACGTTTACTCGCAATCCAAGATGGACTGAAATCGCTGAAAGCATTAAAGCTTATCAAAGACCAGAACATACAGTTAGGCCAGATATTGCAATTTCTTGTTCTTGTACAAAATGCACTTAGTTACCCGAGTATATGTTATTGTTTTTATTATTTTAGTTATTATTAACCTAACATTTTTTTCCTCCATAAACTTTTTCTCTATCTGCTTCGTTTAAAAGTTACGCATGCGCGCACGCATACGGTAACGATGCGTTATATTCCGCTCAAACAGACCAGAAGGAACACTTTTTCTATATGAACTTTCTTTCTATCTGGTTTCTTCAAAAGTTGCGGACGCTTGTACGAACGAAAAAATGAATATCCTTAGGATTCTCCCAGAACAGAGACCTTGAGACCTTTCCAACGGTGTAAGGAGGAGTGCCCTTCGTTGAGCAGTTTCCTAGAAAAACACCGAACAGACAGAAGGACAGAAACTGCGTATTATTATTATTACAGATTGGTAAGTCTTTTATAATAACGCTATAACCAAATTTTAAATAGAATGTATTATGACGTTTTATGTTTGGATAGATAACACCAGTACACATTTGAAAACTTGTCGATTGATTTTTACAAACTACAGTAGTTGGTGATTCTATATAATTTGAGTGCGCTGATCTCAAAAATAGTTAGTTTTCCCTATCACGTATGGTTTTCTTACTACAGGGTGTGTCATAAATCCCCCATTTATCCCCAAATGTGAACCATCTTATCGAGACCAACATTGGATTAAACATGCTAAACCATAAATTTTGTTGTTATAGACTACAGTAACGCTTACATAATAATGTAGGGTAAATATATATAACAACCAGTTCCGTTCCCAGCAAAATACTCTCTCCCCTCCCATCAATGGGTGGTTAACATTTGGGGACAGATGAGGTATTACAACACCCCTTGTAGCACGAAATCTTCAGGTGATAGAGTAAAACCTAATTAAAGCAGAATTAAATAGCTCCTAGCTCTTGGACAAGCATATTGCTTGTTTATGAAAGAATAAAAAAATAACTGAAAGAAACAAAATATATTTACCTTCTTTACTTGCAAACATTTCAGGACTTATTCCAAAGACTTAAGACTACGAAGGTAGATCTGACTAATGACGACTAAACCGGTGCTTCTTTGATGTTTTCTTATGCTGTGCGTTAGCTGATTTCGTTGCAGACACCAGCAGTAATCCGCCATCATATTTGTATGCCATCTTCCTTGATATCTTCTTTCCATGGTTTTGATGTCCTGGTGAAATCGTTCCCCTTGCTCCTCACTGACATCTCCGAGATTTTCGGGAAAACGGTCAAGATGCGAAAATAAGAAGTGAACTTTCAGGCTCATGTTGCAGCCTAAGGCGCAAAACTTTTTAAGCATATTTTCCACCAGTCTTTCATAATTTTGGCTTTTGTAGTTTCCCAAGAAGTTTTCAACAACATCTTTGAAACCAAGCCATGCTTCTTTTTCTTTATTGGTCATTGTGTTCAGGAAATGATCGTCTGTCAATAACTTTCTAATCTGAGGACCTATAAAAACACCTTCCTTTATTTTCTCGTAGCTAATCTTTGGATATTTTGAACAAATGTACTTGAAACACTCACCTTCTCTATTCAATGCTTTGACATACTGCTTCATCAAGCCTAACTTAATGTGCAAGGGTGGTAGGAGGATTTTATTTGGTTCAACTAGATGTTCATGTAAAATGTTCTTTGATCCTGGAGTAAGATTCTCTCTAGGAGGCCAAGTTTTCCTCTTTCAGTGCTGGTCACGTGCTCGACTATCCCATTCGCAGATGAAACGGCATCTTAGTGTATCCTGATTGCTGCCCAAGTAACATGCAAAGGACTTTGAGATCCCCACACAATATCCATCTGTGATTTTGATACTGAATTTTTTCCACAAGCAGTTTCATGTTATCATAGGTCTCTTTTAAATGAGTAGAATGGGCCACTGGGATTGATGCATATTTGTTACCTTGTGCAGTAACACTCCTTTTAGACGGGTTTTAGAGGAATCTATAAACAACCTCCAGTCATTGGTTTGGTATTCGATGCCTAGCTTGCACACTAATCCTGTGATGTCCTTGCAAAATACCAAGGGACCATATTCTTCGAAAAAAGGCACGAAGTCTTTCTCACGATTTCTGTACCAAGCGAAGTATGTGTCGGATGCCAATAAATTGTTCTCCTGCAATCTAGACCCCAAAAGTTCTGCAGAGTCCTTAGGCAGATTCAAATCCCTGACTAAGTCATTTAGTTCGGCTTGGGTTAATGGTTTAAGATCTCGGTCAGCTGTTGGCTGTTCATATACATCATCATTGTCTGGATTTGGAGCTGAATCAGAATCTGAATTGTATTGATCCAGACTCTCGGGTGGGCGGGGAATAGGAACTTCTGGACCATGGGGTATCGGCCTTATTGCAGATGGAAGACTTGGGTATTGAAGGCTCTCTTTATTCTTTGCATTATAACCTTTAACATTGCAAGAACAGAAGTAGCAGTCGTCGGTATGGTTTCTAGGCTCGCGCCATACCATAGGGATTCCAAATGGCAAACTTTTCTTTTTACCTTTGCTCCAATTCCTTAGTGCCGCAACACACGTAAGACAAACCTTTTGTGGAGCCCAACTTTTGTCTTGATCTCCTAATTTAATTCCAAAATAAGCATGATAAGCTCTCTTAATGAAGGTCGTTACATTTGTCCTTTGTTTTACAACAACATACCGACCACAAATATAACAAAATATGTCTGGACTATGGGTACATCCTCTAGAAGCCATTATTAAAATTTTAAAGACGTAATGTTAGAATTATCTATCTGAAAAATATGAAAAAACGAAATTAATTAAAGATAAAAAAGGAAAAAAATTACAAAACAAACGCCCCAAAATTGTTTTGCTAATAACTAAAACTGTGGGTGATAGAAAAACACTGGTAGCATTTTTTAATTCAGCGCAGCGAACTGCTTCAGAATCACAACTCAAATAAAGAAATCGATTTTCATGCAGACCAGTGTAATCAAACATGACAGGAATGTTTCAGAAACATTAACCCAATTCAACGAGTTGCTAGAAGACTGCGCTGATGCTGAGAGTTACAGAGAAAGAGTTTTTTCACTAAAACTGTAACCATAATTATTTGATCTTCCTCGTATTAACCTATATTTAACATATATAAGGATATTGTTGAATTTCACGGAATCTACGTATGATATCAGATACTTACAAGACACTCGCAATAATTCCTCTACTGTGTTTATTATCAGTGAACTAATGAGTAAATATGACACGTTACCTTTTGCTCACACCATCGCAATGTTAGAACATTTTTCATAAATTAATCTGTTTCAAAAAAGCAAACATATGCGCGATATTACCCTAAATACGCAGTACTTTATTCTTTTCGCTCAATGAAGGAACCGTTTACAAATAAGCAGTTTTAAAAAGTATGTAAAGAAATAGTCGCGCAGTCCAAAAGTTAACAAAAAGAACAGTACAGTAAAGAAAGTTATTTCGTATGAAAACAGTTCGGTTCATCTATTTTATCTTAACAAAAAGAACAGTACAGTAAAGAAAGTTACTATGAACATCAATGAAAGCAAATAAACATGTACAATACTAACGAAAACATTCATGGTTGTTCAGTACGATACATAAACAGTACAGTGTCAATAACAACGTCATCATCGGCTTTTACGTCTTTTTTATGTAGGAAGGAGGGTGCCAAAGGCCAACGCCCGCAAAAAATGCCTCCCCTTAGAAGAAGGAGAGAGCCCAAATCAGGGTCACCGATGCTCTTAAAACAATGCCTCTTTGTATTAATTTTGGAAAGATTGTGTAGTGTGCGAGATACATGTACAGTATATGTAGTAAGGAATAGAAGCAGTGTATGTTTGAAAGCTGCTAGATTGTTTACAGGGCAGATGAGGCACGGAAAAGGATCAGCTAAGGAGGACGGTGACAGGAGAAACGGGAGTTCCAGCACTCCCTGTCTCCTGCCTTACATCCTCCCAGGAGTTCTTCCCTGGATCGAGTGGTGTCTACAATCTCCTCCTATATCTCGTTCAAATTATGGACTAAATGAACATTTGTTCGTATCATTGTTTTTTTGCAAACTTCCCCCAGAATGACTGTTTAAACATAGTTTAATATTAGAAGAGCATCGTTTTTTTTGAGATATTGTATCCCCTCACGATCTTTTTAGCGTTCAATCTACTCCACTTTCTGCTCCTCCGTCTTCATGTTAAGGAGAAATGCTATCGCTTGACTTTGTCTTTTAGGAATGAGATATTGTTACCGGTCCTCCTTTCTTTGGTGCCCCGGGTGAGGCACCGATTACCGGAACTCCTTTCTTTCTCACTTATGGGTTCAAAAAGCAATTTGGTGTTCAAAGAACAATTTATCCAATCGGCCCATTAAAGGTTCATTAAAAAAAATATTAAATAAGTTAAATATATTTACAAAACCTATAATCTAAACTTAAATTAACAACGAAACCATGCATTTAAAATATGTACAAACAGTTGGTCCTCTTCCTACTTAAAGTAAACTATCACTTCACTTGTCTCAGTCGCAGTGGTGTCCCAAACTATTAATCTTGACTTCCGCTATTGCGAGTGCTATAGATGGACAGGCAAGGATAGGCTTTGTTTCCAACCCTGCCTTGACTTCCCAATTGCTGACGCTTACCCTCGGAACTAGGGCCACAAAACGTTCTGACCGTCACATTCAGCGCCTGTAGACGGCCGTTCCAATTACCAGGAATTCAGGTTCCCAGCCGACCCTAAGCGCAGTTCCACATTCCAGATTTGAAGCCTCGTATAGAGGCTTCAATACTTGCACTATAGGCAATGTGTTCAGATACCACTGTACCCTGTACCCTGAAGTGACCACAGATTTAATGCCGACAACTCAAACCTTTAAATGTCCAACTTTCTTGAAATTTCTATAACTTGAATTTCCCGCTTCCAACCTTTATTTTTCAGATCACAAGCACGAATCATCCCCAAACTTCCATTACTATCTTTCACCTCCCTCACTTTCAAATCATTCACACCAAGCTCTAGTCTCACACTCCACCTATCGCTCACATTCAACTTTCACAATGACCCTACCATACCAATCACACTCTTACAATATGAGATATGAAAACGTTCTCGCGCTGCTGAAATTGCCATATTTCATATATTTCAAGGACTTTTTATCCATTTCGAACATCGAGACCAAGTTCAGAACTAGTAAATACGTCGGGTAAATACCTCTGGTTATTGTTGTACTGACAGTGCTCGTTACTTCTCCTGCACACTTCAAGCAAAGAAGAAAGGTGATTTTATGGTCGATGTTCACGGGTAAGATAGGAGACGAGAAACGCACTTAAGGGAATCCACAGCCATCAAACGCTTGATGGTACAAATCTTATTGCGAAATTCTTTTACAGTGATCATCTGCTCAACGTATTCATGCTTCCATAATACGTGATAGGTAAATGTGAACTCACTAGATCGTCGTAGATTCGTGTCCATGTTGACCAATCAGCAGGGAATCTGTCATGAAAGTCCCCTGTAATATTACATTCAAGCCGTGAACACCCGTGCCAACGAGATCCATTGAATGAATAGACCGTTTTCTCCCCCGTCTCAGGATCCTCATTGAAACCCTCAGCCCAGAACACGCGACCATTAATTTTGATGCCCACTTCACCAGTGTTACGAGTATGTTTTATAGATACCCCGATGTACTGTTGCTTGCGTTTTAGCTACATAGGTTGTTTCTAGGAATGATAGCGAGTTTTCTTTGGTGGAAAATTTTTTAAAGACTATGAAGCAGAGGGATTCAATCGTGGTTGCAGATTGGAGAGGGTCACAAATGAAACGGTTAATATACATGGTCTGAAACGCTTGTAAGCATACCGTGAGGATATACATCATTCACTCTATCTTCCACATTCATTAGCAATATCATAGGGATTTTCAACAGTAAAACTACCGTATTATAGTATAATCAAAATAATCTCGCTCATACTATCGCATTCATACTATCGTAGTTAAAATGCTGTTTTGGTTGGGGTAACCATATGTAATCTTGTTTCATACGTGAGGTAAGTGTAAGGAAAATATCCTTTAGACATCTCAGCATTCACACCCATTGCCCTCACCCTGGGAAGTTCACCTTGTTTGCATGGCGTGAAGAGTAATGTGTTTTTTCGAGGGATTGCCAGTGAAGATGATTGAAGGTTTATGCTCAAGCATTTCTTTGCATCATTTAGTGCAAGAACAAAGACGGTTCTTTTTTCATGACACTCAGTAAATATGATTAAATAGTCTACAAACTGTTTAACGGGAGAATTTACGCCAACTGTATTAAAAATACTCTTGAATTCTTGAATGAAGAGAGTAAGTTCTCTTCGAAAAGCTTCACGGTTTTTAATGTTTTTATCTCTTTTAATTTCGGGATATTTTATGTTTTTATCAAATTTTTACACGGTTATTGTGTTTTTATATATATATATATATATATATATATATATATATATATATATATATATGGATCTCCAACTTCCTTAGTGATCGTCTGCAGGTCGTCAAAATTCAAGGTATATCATCATCATCAGAATCGGAAGTACGCAGCTCAGTACCACAAGGGACAGTACTGGCCCCACTCCTGTTCATTATCATGGTAACAGACATAGACAGCGGAGTAAACAGCAATAGTATAGTAACATCCTTTGCAGACGATACAAAGATCATCAGAAAAATCAGCGATGTACATGACGTGGAGGCCTTGCAGAGGGACACGAACAAAATATACAAATGGTCAGAAGACAACAACATGTCATTCAACGCCGAGAAATTTCAACTGTTGAGATATGGTAGAAAAGAAGAACTTAAACAGACTGCATATTATGCTCCAGATAGACAGGAAATTCAGAGAAGCATGAAAGCGATTGATCTCGGGATAATAATGACAGATGATGCGAAATTCGAAACACAAAATCAGATAGCGATAAATAAAGCAAAAAGTGTCGCCGGACAGGTTCTAAGAACGTTCAAGAGAAGGGACAGGACAGTAATGATTCCCCTGCTAAAAACACTGATTATACCAAAACTTGAATACTGCTCAGTTTTGACGTCCCCCATATAAAAAGGAAGAAACTAATAAACTAGAAGAAACGCAAAGGCATTTCACAGCCAAGATTGATGGCTGCAAAGAACTCAACTACTGGGAAAGATTACATAAACTAAATCTGTACTCACTGGAAAGAAGAAGAGAGAGGACATCATAATCTACATATGGAAAATGATCGAAAACTGGTACCAAACCTAAAACTAAACCCAATTACCATTCAAACAACACTGGAAAATAGGAAAGGCAGAATGTGTAGTGTTCCCAAATTAAAAGCACGACAAGGGACCTCCTCAACCCTGAAGGAAAATAGCTTGGTTGTCAGGGGGCCAAGACTTTTCAACCAGCTTCCTAAGGACCTCAGAAACGTAACGGGGGTCAAAGTTGAAGTATTCAAGAAAAGACTGGATGCCTGGCTCAGGACAGTACCAGATGAGCCGGGCGTGCCTGGCTATGTACGGTGGAGAGCGCAAGAAAGTAACTCGCTCCTCCACCAGGCCAGACCTAGAGGCGGGGCCACCAGCTTGACCTCCGTGTGAAGAGAGACCAACACACGAAACAACATAAGGAAAGGTAAGGTATATATATATATATATATATATATAATAATAATAATTAAAAATTAGTATTCACCCCATATATCCTTCCGAAAATGAATAAAAAAAAAAAAAATAAAAAATCAATAAATGAAAGTAACAAATAAACAAAGTAATTCAAATTCCTCCAAACCTATAATATAGATTAAAATACATGATAAAGATATAAAACCGTTTAAAGACCCTTTATCACATCTGATGAACAGATATTCCTTCTAATCCTATCTGACAAAAGTCTCATACACGGTCGTGGACTCCCAGCCTCCTCCTGCTCCTCCTCCTCCTCTCTCACTACTTCCACCTTCCTCTACTAAAACTCAATCATACAACTCGCAATGACTATGTTTTGTTGCCTGTCACTTCACCAATTTTCTATCCAGTCAGCTACTCCACCTTGGATGCCTAAGGCCCTAATATTTTTCATAAATCTCCTGTGTAGCACCTTTCACACATATACACGAAGAGAGAGAGAGAGAGAGAGAGAGAGAGAGAGAGAGAGAGAGAGAGAGAGAGAGAGAGAGAGAGAGAGAGAGATAGCATCTTTTCCTTACATAGCCAAATAAGCTTACCTAAAGTTTAAAGTTTCATGGATGTGATTCCAGAGTTCTCCAAATGGTCCTTTTAATTTTAAAGTTTCATCGGCGAGTTTTTCAGTTAATGTAAATGCATAACTCTGTAATCAGTGGAAGTTCATTTCAGTTTCCTAACTCGCTTCAACAACCTTTCATCCGAAGTCCTAATTTCAGGCATCTATTTTTTAGTATTTATTTGGCTTTGGCAATTTCTCTCACTATGAAATTCACTTGCATTTTAACTCTCAGCAGTAATCGTAAAATGTATTATTAATCACACTTAAATACATAAATATACGCGAATAATCACTATAATTTGACAGTAAAATTAAATTGTAATTAATTGCAGTTAAAAGTTGAGCTGAAATTTCTTTTGAATTCAGTAAAATTTAAAAGTTTTTCATTTTCCTATAACTGAAAAAATGAATCCTTAAACATTTAAAAAAACTTACAAAAAGGAAAAAACACCTCCATTTCCTTAAAAATATACAAGCAGGGGGAGAGGGGTGGGGGTAATGGTGGAAGGGGTTATGCAACAAGGGGGTGGGGTTATCCCCCAAGTTGCATAAAGGGGTGTGAGGGGGTTTTGGGGGGTAGAGGGAGAATGACCTCCCCCCCAAAGGGGTAACCCTAACGTGCCCTCGCCGTAGGCGAGTTTGCGAAGCACAAGCTCCACCCGTAGGATAGGGAGCTGAAGGCTCTGCTTGTATTGTTTAAAATTTGAATCTGTAAATATCCCAAAAGTGAAATCAGACCGCCGCAAATGTTGCGATGAATGACCCTCACTTTCTGGCAGCACAATCGAGGTCGCGAATAATGAAAGGAAGTCAGGAGGAGTTCCCCTGAATGTAATCATAATACGGGTATAAAATTATAATTAAAAAAAAAAATTATTATTATTATTATATTATTATTATTATTATTATTGGAGATCATTTGAAAAGTCCCACCTATAAAAAAAGTAAAAAATGCCAAAGCCATTTGCCTAAAAAGTTCATACCAACTGTTTGTACAGATTGTACAGCTGTAATTAGAGGATTTAGTACTTCCACTTTTAATGTCATTAAAATTTAAACGAAGTATTATTCTCTATGTACATATTTTGTACAACAATAACGCCCATATAAACACTATTAGATACCAGCATTTCTTTACACATTCAAACACTTACAGTAGTTGTGACGCATCTGATGAACATTTCTGTCAAGTTTCTCCTCCTTTTCCAAGGAATGAAATCTGTCAGAGTTAAAGGTTTCTTTTTCGTAGTTTGCGGAAACGGAACTTCTTCCCCATCAGGAGTCCAAATTCCAATTGGCGATGTGTGCAGATCTCCGTCAGGAACAGTTCGGTACGAGTCCAACAATGTGACCACTGAGACATTTGGCATTCGGAAACTAGCGAACACCACCTAAATTTACGATTAAATTTATTCAGATTCTGTAAGAATAATAATAATAATAGAAATTCAATATCAGCCTATGTCTTTATAAAGGATTTACATTTAATTTTCAATATTCTGAATAGTTTTTTATCTTCAGTACTGAGTTTCTTAATAATAATTCTAGATAAGAATTTGCAGTATGCTAAGAGTACTGTCTTCATTTTCGCTTCTGCTGACGCGTTTCGTTCATATACTTTGAACATCTTCAGAGCTTTATACATAATTTTAAAGTAAAACTATTCAGAATATTGGAAATTAAATGTAAATCCTTTATAAAGACATAGGCTGATATCGAATTTCTAAAATTTTGCATCAATAATCAGCTGTTTCCTAATTTTCTAAACATAAGACTTTACGACAAAACAGCTCACAAAGAAAAGTCTACAGAAAATTTCAAAACGCAACTTCTCAAACGCGACTTCGAAACAAGAAACCCAACAAGACTAAAACATGAAGAAAAATGTTTAAACAATATTCAATATAAAATTTAATGAACTTTCGAATAGTCTTAAATTAATTTGAAATTGTATCAAACTTACAATCAAGAAATATATATATAACCCATTTTACTTTAAAATTATGTATAAAGCTCTGAAGATGTTCAAAGTATATGAACGAAACGCGTCAGCAGAAGCGAAAATGAAGACAGTATTCTTAGCATACTGCAAATTCTTATCTAGAATTATTATTAAGAAACTCAGTACTGAAAATAAAAAACTATTCGGAATATTGGAAATTAAATGTAAATCCTTTATAAATAATAATAATAGTAACAATAATAATAATAGAAAGTCGATATCAGCCTATGTCTTTATAGAGGATTTACATTTAATTTCCAATATTCTGAATAGTTTTTTTATTTTCAGTACTAAGTTTCTTAATAATAATTCTAGATAAGAATTTGCAGTATGCTAAGAATACTCTCTTCATTTTTTCTTCTGCTGACGCGTTTCGTTCATATACTTTGAACATCTTCAGAGCTTTATACATAATTTTAAAGTAAAATGGGTTATATATATATTTTTTGATTGTAAATTTGATACAATTTCAAATTAATTTAAGAATATTCGAAAGTTCATTAAATTTTATATTAATTTTCGTTTTTTTCATTTTAATGTAAAAGGCTTCGGCAATTTTTAGTTTTTGTACGTTATGTGATGAGCATAAGATTTAAAAGCTTTGTGAGATATTTTTAAACTTAATATTTCATGATCTACTCTGTAATGTTCGTTAATTTTACTTGGACGATATTTATGTTGGTATGATCTCTCTTTAATGTGGTTTGTAAATTCTTATCTAGAATTATTATTAAGAAACTTAGTACTGAAAATAAAAAACTATTCAGAATATTTGAAATTAAATGTAAATTCTCTATAATAATAATAATAGTTACTGCTAGAATTTAGCAAATGAAATGTGTGTGTGTGTGTGTGTGTGTCCGTCCGTCTATCCGCAGAAAAATTTTTACGTTTCTGAAGGCCCCAGCACCGCGATAAAACTATAGAAAAGTACGCAGCCATGAAAATCTTGAGCTTCACATTGTGTCAAGATTTGTGAAGCTTAAGATTTTCATGACTGTAGTTTTATTTGAAAATGAAGTTGGTGAATAAATTTAGAAAATAATGCAGCCATCAAAAATTTTAGCTACGCATCGGAAGCCATGCTAAGTAAAAAAAAATGTGACAAGTTGTATTGGAAATTTAACTGCTTCGTGAGTTTCAAGTTAAATCTGTGAAGCTGCATTTAAAATTTAAGTGATTCGTGAGCTAATTGTAAATGTTAAACGCTAACTTGCTTAGAGAATATCCCGCCCATTGGAGGGGTATTTTTGCTAGTCTATACCATAAAAAGCAAGTCCTGTCTGTCTGTCCGTCTGTAGACACCATGCATTTACTATTAAGCGATTCTGAACACAGAAATAAATGCGCTTTGCTTTGTTTGAACTCTTTACTGTAGCGCGTTAAGATTTTCATGGCTGCGTTCTTTTCTCTAGTTTTATGAACCGAAAAATTGACTCCCCCAGTAATTGGGGGGCCGCAGACCCCTAATTACTGCGACCGAAGGCCCCAGCATCACAGTCTAGCTAAATGGGCCTGTAGGGCGCACTTTGGCTAGTAATAGGTGAAAAAAAGGTGACAAGTTGTATTTGAATTTTAACTGCATCGTGAGTTTCAAGTAAAATCTTGTGAAGCTGCATTTAAAATTTAAGTGATTTGTGAGCTAATTGTACGAGTAAATGTTAAACTCTAACTCGTTTAACATTTTCTTAAAATAATTTTCATTACATTTTATAGCGTGACTATTGTATAAAAAAAATTTTTTAGGAATGTTCTGAAAACTTAATGAAGACACAGAATCTGAGGGATTGAACATGGCAAGGAAAAGGAAGCAATCACTTGGAAGAACTACAGTAAATATATATTGCGCGAAGGGTAATAACAGCCTTCACAGGACCTAGCAAAAATATCCCGCCCTTGGGGCTGGTTTTTCCAATAATAATAATAATACACTGGAGGGGTTGTTTATTCACTTAAGTATTTGTACACTGTACGCGGTAGTTTCATATAAGATGTAATTTTATACTGTTTGGTTCCGTATTCCATGTCAAAATAGATTAATAAGGAGAGGTTTCTTTCAGAATTAGGTTCCAAATTAGGGACCGCATAGATACTAACCAGGAACTTACTGGCTTTCTTTTTATTACTATCCAAAAACCTCTACCAAAAAAGAATCTCCACTTAAAGTTACAAAAACTCCTTCAGTTACTTTGGCTTTGAAAGCTTTATGAACTTCATTTATATATATATATATATATATATATATATATATATATATATATAAGCTACTTACCAAATTATTTAGCGTTAGAGGTAAAAATTCAATAGAGGATTGTGAACTTGCGTGATATATGATGAGCCAATGAAGACGCTGTATTGTATCCGATCGAAGTACCTAAAAGTTTAAATCTTTATATTATAGAAACAGTCATTATATATGTATATATATGTATATATATATATATATGTGTGTGTGTGTGTGTGTGTGTGGGCTACGTCGTAGCCAACAATGTCGTAACACCGCTTCCTGTTGAACAGTGAAGTTAAGCGACGTTGGGTCTGGGTAGTAGTTGGATGGGAGACCGTTCTCCGTGTCCAGATTATGTAGCGACCCGTGGTTCGGATCCCACGTAAAGCTGTAGGCCCCCTCCGTCATATGACCTTAAATGTTGCGAAGGAGGTTAAACAACCCCAATCATTATATATATATATATATATATATATATATATAACATATATATATAAGTTGTGCAGGTGTAATAGGAATGCGTATAGTTATAAAAATAAATTTCTAATGAAGTTTAGGTATAGGTATGGGTATAAAAATTCATTAACATAGTTATTTCTATACTTAGATCTTACTTCTCTATACCGAGAGAGTTTCTTGGCCTTACGTTGCCGAGCAATTTGAGTGAAGAAGTTCTAAAATGAAATTAAACAAAATGTCGGACGTAAGATGACAATATTCGATGGTGTGAGAATGCTTATCGATAGTTGAGTTACTTTACAATTTATAAAATCGAATCGATATACTTGCTTCTAAATTATATTTAATTTTTATATAAAAACAAGAATGAAATAAAGTCCTATCCTTCTTCTTCTTTTTCTCCTCCTGTTAGGTTATATTCAAATCCAATCATGTTTGGGTATCTGTCTTTACGAAAATGTCTGCCTATTTTTTTACTGTGCCAGGTTTGAGGATTTATAAGGGTGTCGTAGTTAAATAACCACGGATGGGTTGAATTTTTCTTATAATTTCTCAAAAGCTTTATAAAGAAAAGGAAGCAGAGAATTGAAAATGAATATTTGCGTATGTAAAATAAATATTTATGGATATAAACTAAAAAGTTATGTAAAAAATTCTATTGTTAACCTATTCTCATTTTCCCCATAAGCCTACTGAGCTAAACTGGAAACGTACAGGGCCTATGCCAAAATTGTTCGAGCCTAAGAACTTAGAAACCATCGTGTAATAATTAGGCTAACTTGTTAAGCAGTAAATCCGTTTGTTTTAGTAGGTTTACAGGGATACCATTAAGAAATTTAATTATTGTACTTTATAAAAAAGATTTGAAAACTACTTTTTAAGAATGGGGGTTTTGCTTTTACTGCATATTAATGTAACGTAAAAATACTGATTTACTAACACGTTTCTGGGGCCTATTTATGAAAAACAGTACAAATATCGTAAGTTTTGTCAAGTCAGCCCATATGGTTTTCTAACTGCAGCGCGTTTTAGAGGGATGTCATGAATCGGTGAAAACTTAATTTTTAATTTTTACATAATTGAATACAGTATTGTTCATGTATAAACTTATTTGAAGTTATTTCTAATAAGATATGAAATAAACGCATCGGTTACATTTTGGTTTTCTATAGATATATATGTTTCAAACGAGGAATTAGTTTTTGCTAGTTAATGTCCAAATATGACAATGAATTATTTAATTCAGTTTCCGCAGTGAATTTTGTATTGACTGTGCTTTGAGTTCAGATAATTAAGGACTAATAAGACATGGTCAAATTATTCAAAAAGGAGAAAGGTGTCATTGATTTACCGTCTATGTATCATAAGATTGGTTTAAAGTCGGCAGTGAAGCCGTTCAAGCACTGGACTCATGATGGCACAAAAAAAGCATTTACTGGCCTTATCACAAATTTTTTATAATTTATTCCTTTTAGGAGAAACCTTATATCTACTTTGACTAATAAAGCTTACAATATTTTTTCAAATTTTTTAAGGTTGCATATGCAGCTCGAGTTTGTCAGAAATCTTTGGCTAAAGAATAATTTTCTATCTAATTTAACAGATTATTGAGAGAACTTTAAATAAACTCATTGACTCCAAAGCCATAAATGTTACTACATATCCCAAAGAAACCTTATATTTCACTTCAACATATACAGGAAATTTAAGTTACAACACTCAATATATGTTTATAAAATTATGCAAAGAATTCTGCCCTCAGACAACGTTGAGAGTCACATTAAAATTGATGAAAACAGTTCAGTTTTTACTTAAATACAAAAATAATATCCCTACACTTCTCCGCTCCTCAATTGTGTACCAATACAAATGTGACCACTGTATGGGGTCGTATATCGGTAAGACGAAGAGACACTTAAAATCATTTATTTTTTAACACAGGAAAATCGATTAAAACAAACCAACGAACCAGACCACCCAATTCTTACATATGTGAGCATGCACACATTCATAATCACCAATCTCAGTCAATCGGATTCCGAAGTTTTGGCGAGTAGTGACTCTGGTGTGAAATTAAAAATTATGAAATCTTTGTTAATTTACAAGTTGAAACCAAATTTTAACTGTGACCAGACTTCGAAAGATTTAATTATTTTTAAGGTAACTACTCGATGTTTATAATATTGACGACCTTGTCCGATCCGTCAAAAACTGATGGGTTGGAGTTTTGTAGAAACCCTCCCCAAACTTCCCCCCTCATCATAAAAGAAAAACCAAACCAAAATACATAACAAAATACATACGAACCAAAATACATACAAAATACGAAAACAGACCAAAATACATACATTCAAATAAATTGTAAATTCATCATAAATTACTGCTTGATTTTATTGATTTTGATTCCCACTAAATCAATCAAATATTTTGTGTTATACTACCCTTCTCTTGAACACTTTTTCATCTTTTAATAAATTTCCTTGGTTCTTATCCTCAACAACAAATACCTTCAACTTATTCTCTGATATTGTTTATACAGTTGTTTGTGAGCAAACAATGCTGCGGGTAAAAATACTCCTTCATGATCAAGAGTTTGTCATTGTGATTTATTCATCGATATAACACAAGCTGGAATTAATGGAAATTGTCGTCTTTTCAACACAAAAAGCAAATTTGTTTCACTTGGTGCCAGATCAATTCGTGGAATAAAAACTCGTTCGCCTTTGTTATTCTCAGTTAAAATTTCAGCATGTATGAAATTATTTATCGAATAATACTTTCAAAGTTAGCCTCATTTCATTACACAGTCCTCATTTTCGGGTTTAAGTGTCTTATCAACATAACTAACGAACCACCTTTCAAATTCAATTCGTGTGGTGGCATTCCAGAAGGTGTCTGTGCATTCAAAAATTCAACAGTAAAGTTCATCAAGTTTTCAGGCTCATCACTAATTATCGAATCTGCACTTTATACAACTTCACATCACCTGGAATAAGCTTCAAAGCTTTATTGTTCAGCATCAACGCGTCCTTGTTTTTTGTAGTAATTATGATTTGCTTTGATGATGTTTGTTCATTTCTGATATCGATAGAACTTCCGTAGACTGCTTTAATAATATATTCTTTTTCAAATACCTTTTCAAGAGTTTCAACATCAATGGTTAATCCATATGCATTCGTAAATTTTCATCTCCAATTTTAGGACCCATTCATTGAAAACGTCTTATCCTTCTGTTCTCATATTTATTGACAGTTTTAGTAACTCAAAACTTTTCCATAAAGGTGAAATTCTAATGCAGGCTTCAATAATTTCTAATTCTGATGCTCTCGGTACAGCTGGAATGGTTTGTCGAAAATTATCGCTTAATAATATCACTTTTCTTCCAAAAGGCCTATCGTTCTGCGTTATTTCTTTCAATTAAAAATCAATATATCTCAAAGCATTATTTGACATCATTGTGGCCTCATCAGTTATTATAGAAACTGCATCCCCAATTTCTTGGGCTTCCATTGATCGTACTTTCATGCATGATGTCGATGTTTCTAGTATTGGTACTGGAATCATCAAACTGCTATGTAATTTTCTTCCTCCTTTTAACAATTCTGCAGCTATTCCAGCAGTAGCAAGTGGTAAAACAACTTGTCCTTTTGCTTTTACATAGTACATTAACGTGTTGTATAAATACGTTTTTCCTGATCCTCCTGGTCCATCAAAAAAAAAAAAAGGAAAGTTCTTCAACATCTACATTTTCTATAGCATTTACAATTTTATCAAAAGCATGTTTTTGTAGTGAAATTTAAACTTTGAAATCTTTGTTTCGCTTCGGCTGCTTCTTCACTTGCATTAAATTGATGTTCATAATTCATAACTGGCTCCACACCATATGAGTGTTAAATCCAGAAATTAGTATTATCCACAACATTTCCCTAACAGGGAAACTGTTACCCACTGGTCTACGAGAGCTAATTTAGTATACTGTTGGTAAAGTATCTTGTATTCGGTTGGGATCTTCTATTTGCATGTGGTTATGCACCCATACTACTGGCAAAAACCTTGGGAGTCATTAACGATTGTAATTGTTATTATTAATATTATTGCAATCCTCAAGGGTAGCAATTGTACCCTCATTGTGAAGCTACAGGCCCCCCTCAGGGGACGATGTTGTCCCACCTTCCTGGGAGCGCAGTTCAAGTACCTCTATTCTCCCCCCCCCCTACCATCACCCAGAGAAATCATGGATTATGCACCCATACTACTGGTAAGCGTTAGGAAGAGACAGACACTGGCTTTTATATTATTATTATTATTAGATATTTTAGGATTACAATGTTTTAACTTTTATTCGTTCTTATCTTTTTATAATAAAATGTTTATAATTTAATATGAGTGTATAATAATAATCAAACGTTAGTGTTCTTTAATATTTCTTATATTTCCAATATTTTAAATTTATTTTAAACCTGTAATTATAATTTCTAGTATTTAGATGCCTCAGGATGGAACTGGCAAGTTCCGAAACGTCTGCTATATTATAAATTATAAGAAATGTTCATTTTGTCCCTCGTGTTCCTACTTATATTTAGAATACGCTTTCCAAGCAGTCATTCTGTAGCTATCCATAAATATATTTTTTTTATTTTTTAAGTTACAGGTCATAACCTCTATTCTGGTCCCTTTTGCACAAAAAAACAGCTCATGAAAAATCGTAGCTCATTAGATCAATATTTAAAGTTTCGCCATTGACGTAAATACTTCCATCCACATAATAAATAAAAATTTTCCAATACAAAAGATTTTGTCGTGAAATTTAGAAATACAGAATCATGCTGAGAACCTGGCAATGTTTTCGTTTATAATTTCCTGTCGTAAACGGATTAGGTTTCCACTGAGATAATTTTCTGTAATTTTCTTAACTCTTGTCCATTGTCCAAAGAGAAATTGAATCAATATGCTGGAGGTATTTGTTGTGTAAGAGGATGAGTTGATTATTGTTTTGTTTTTAATATTTTTATTAGCTAATTTATTGTTTGTTTGTATTATTCAGTTAAGAAAGTTTCTATTTTTCTATAATGTAAATAAAATTGCAAACAATAATTGGTTCGTTTTTTCTTTTCTTCTACTGTTCTAGCTATGCTTTAATTTAGCCTTGATTTCTCTGAAAACGAATCAGTAATTGACTGTGTACATGTTCTGTGGTGTACAGTCATTTATCATAAATGGATATTATATAATAATGACATTACTTAAGTGACAGCAACCCAACATTTTTCTTTTTATAGAAAATATTATGGTAAAGTTTCTGTACCTTTTAGATTTATCTTATTGCTTTTCCAGGATATTTGGAAGGGCAAGTATACTTACAAGAATTAAATATAGTAATAAATAAAATACTTTGAAAGATATTAACTATATAATGTCGTTTAATCTATAGATTGCGCTTTTCCCGGGCTACGTCGTAGCCAATGTCGTAACACCGCTTCCCGTTGATCAGCGAAGTTAAGCGACATTGCCTCGGATCGTAGTTGGATTGGAGACCGTCCTCTACGTCCAGACTATGAGGCGAACCGTGGTCCGGATGCCACGTAAAGCTGTAGGTCCTCTCCGTCATATGACCTTAGAGGCTGCGAGGCGAAGGAGGTTAAACAACCCCATCATTACATTTTCGTCTTCCCAGTAGTATTATAAGTAGCCAAACGAGAAAATGAAGTGAGGTGTGGATGATAGGACAGCCAACAGACACTATCTCTGGTACTAGATTGTGATAAAAAGGCAAGTACTATTAAACTTCTTTTACTATCACAATGTTTCTAAGAAAACAATACATGCGAGTGCTGCAAGATTAACTGTGGATTCGATTTTAGTATTTTGGCAAAATGCTACGATTCCTCCAATATAATTATAGAATGCAGTGGAATGGTTAGAGAAACGCTTTGATCGGTACACTAACATAGTACATGAGCGAGCCATGGATATGATGACAGTCGAAGAAAAAAAAGAATTCCTGAAGAATCAAAGACATAGTCGCACAGAACTTGTCATCAGTTGACCACCAGCTTTCTCAGAAGGAAGTGAGATAAAAAAATATGTAAATGAGAGAGTTCAGGAAGAGAAAAAGAGGATAAAGGCGTCTTTCGAACTGATAAGATTAGCATGTTTCAGTACAAGTTCATCAAGTACAGAATCACTGGAACAAGAATACTTTGAAACAAATAAGATAAAAACTACAAAACACCATTCATAGCTGAAAAAAGTATTCACATTTCAATTGACATAAGCGATTGACAGAGTAAATCTTTCTGATAGGGATGCCACTTTCGAGTCTCTTGTTCCCTTGGTTGTCCATTAGGATGAAAAATTTTCAAGATATATCAGATAAAATAGATAAAGTTGTCTGACTTAGAATGTTATTGACAGGAGAAGGCATTCACTCTAAATGATACAAGACGTTTGGTTAAATATATAAAACGTCTGCTCGACATCTCATAATGAATTTATCTTTCTGAAATGAATGATAGCTCTTTTGAAATGTATACTAGATATGTCAGACATTTCAAATATATAAAAGCCTAGAAATTAAGCATTCCATTTGTATAATAAAAGCTTTAAAACTCTAGGTGAAAACCATCTTGGAACATTGAAAAATTGTCTTGATAACTTTATTTCTTCCAAATCTAAGAAAATATCTACATTACTTCACATTAGTATTGACTTCATCGAGTGAACAGGATTTTTGTAAATGGACAGATGTACATTCATACAACTCTGGATAGAAAAAGATGTCTGCAATGAAGATTGTAAACAACAGTGCACAGAGGAACGTTACCCTCATCAATTCACTCGACAGTTTTATAACACGCAATGAAGATCAAAGCAGTTCCTGCTCCAAATTGTTGAGGAGTATGTCAAGATTATTAATAACATCAATAAGGCCACCCTAGTAAATATCTTAACAACGTGAACAATGAGAAACTGGCAGTTGTGACCCCTCTCCCCCTGAAAGCATAATACAGTGTGTGGGGAACCTGCATGTCACACAAAGTGACCAGGGGGGGGGGGAGATTTCAAGACCTTTAAACATCATTGAAAAGAGCTGAAATTTTGCAATTTTTTCTTTTCCTACAAAAGGAGCAAGATTAGTAATTAAGATTTTGAAATTTAAGCAAAATTTTTTTTATCACGGTGTATATATATATATATATAGAGAGAGAGAGAAGGTAATTGAATGTAGGAATGCATGAGCAACTGATGATGATATACGACTGTTTTTTGGAAGCGATTCGTGAATAGGTTAGTTCCGAATGGAGATAATTTTCACTTCATTGGTTTCGTGCTACCAGATGTCTTCAGCGAATAAATGTCCTTTCATTTGACAAAAATTAACAAGGGTTCTCTGAAGAGGAGATGATAACCTTCATATCAACAATTATTCACTGCGATATCTCGTTGGACCCATAAATCATATCGCTGACGGGTCATTCTGTTAACATTCTAATAAACCAGTTTAACTTAGCCTAATGAAGCCTAACCTAACCCATCTTAAACTAACTCTAAAATGACCGTCAATAAATTTTGTAGTTGGATCTTTTCTGCAATGAACTGTGGGGTTCAATTCTAAAGTTCACCCATCGTGTTCACCCCCTAAAAAATAGAAAATAAACATTCATGATAATATATATTCGCCCCTAAACGTAAATTATAAAGTTTGTAATTTTATTTCTGATATCATTTATAGATATTGAGGAGGCAATCAAGTAGTCAGACCGGAATCCAACCTTAACTGAAGTCAAAATGAGTACTCATAATCGCCTGTAAAAAATAAAGAATAATTGCATACATTAATTATGCATCGAAAATCATACATCAATTATGCGGCGAAAATGGAGCATTTATCTTCATTAAAATTAATTACGCGTTAAAAACGATAAAAGTTAAAATTCTTCCACAGAATATAAATTAAGGGCAAAAAAAACTGCTCTCATTTTACCTATAATAGACAGTTTAACACTCTAATATATATTATATATATATATATATATATATATATTTGTGTGTATGTGTGTGTGGTGTGTGTGTGTGTGTGTGAGTGCGGCGACATACCAAAAATTTCTTTCCTCGCCTCCTTTCTCACAGCTTGAAGAAGTAAAGGTGGTGAAATCCGAACAAGTGAGAGGAAATCCGCATGGAAAATACAGATTTCTAGATGATTCCAGAATCATCTAGATAAATCTCTACGTCACCAGAGCAGGGCTATAAAAGCATTTCAATTCGCCCTCATTCCTCATTTCACTCACACACCGCTCTCCGAACTTACTCGACGGCGATCCCGCAGCCTCCCTCGACCCCATTTCGTCCGACCTTTGCTTCACTAAACATCCATCCATTCGACCTTCGAATCTTCACTTTCGTTTAACGAGACTCGCATTACCGCTGCAAGCCTGCAACCACTTCGTCCGCCGCCGCAATCACTTTCACTCCTACAACTCAGTCCGTCTTCAAGCTTTCATCATTTATCCTGCTCATAGGCTCTCGCGTCTCAGAGCCTATACCCATCATCAAACCCCAGGTCTTTAACCCTTTGCATAAGCCCAACTAACTTGGCCTACAGTGTTTACTGTGTCGTGCTCGGCTACTTGTTATATAGCCTATAAACTCAGACAAACTCTCAGCCTAACCGCATAGGCTATATGAAGTGTTCTTTCAATACCGCCAAATTGGACTCGCATAATTTATGCTATTGTAATAAACAAGTAGACTGAATTTTTTTATTTATTTTTTTTTTATGCAGGAAGAATGGGCCAAGGACGAGTGCCCGCAAAACAAAAAGCCCTCTCCTGACACAGAGGAAAAAGACAGCCAAAATCAAGGTCCAGGGTTTTCGAGATGTCCGGACACTCCTCGTTTAACAGTCTGGAGGTCAAAGACAGAGTGAAAGATTGATTGAGGAACATTTTGCCAGAGTTGACCGGCTGAGTAGATGAAAGATTGAAAATACCGATTAACCCTTGCGTTAGAGAGTTGGATAGAAAAAGAATGAGAATGTGTCAAAAGTCTGGTACTTCTGTTCTCATTAAAGGAGGAGGCATGCGGTTAGAGAGTTCAAAAGAGCAGTGTCCGTTGTAATAGCAATAGTAAAGAGAGAGTGAGGCAACATTGCGGTGAAGAGAAAAGATTGAAGACAGTTAGTTAGAGGCAGGGAACTGATGAGATGAAAAGCCTTTGATTCCACATTGCTTTGTATTAACTACCGTATATTTTGTTATCCTAATTATTGTTCCTAACACCATTGCATTATTTAACTCTTGTCTTGTATAAAATCAGTCCTTATTGTCAACAATCATTATTTTGTAACATTGTGAAATTCAACGTAAAATAACTGTTATCCACTCCAATAATTCTAACTTTATTAAATACATCATTTTTGGTCAAAAGACCAAATTGATGACCCATTAAACTCCTTAATTAACTTAATTACTTTACTGTAGCGGGCCTACTGTTAACAGGCCCATATATAAAGGGTGATCCAGAGAAATGGGACCCAAAAGAAACCCCTGTAACTCTTAAAGTATAAGTCCTTTTATAAAATCATACGCATCATTCGAAAGAGGATAGTTACAAGTTTGTACAGGATTGTATAGGTTTTGACAATACAAGACAAGATAAGATACAAAACAAAATAAAAGTGTTGGTTAAAACTAACCCTTCAAGATGACTGCATGGACTGTGGAACAGCTGCGTTTCATAACTGAGCAATATTATGAGCATGGAAGAAGTGTAGTTTCAGCTCAAAGATCTTTCAAGACAAATTTTCAGATGTCAAAATCACCTTCTAAGAGCTGAAACTACACTTCTTCCATGCTCATAATATTGCTCAGTTATGAAACGCAGCTGTTCCACAGTCCATGCAGTCATCTTGAAGGGTTAGTTTTAACTAACACTTTTATTTTGTTTTGTATCTTACGTATCTTGTCTTGTATTGTCAAAACCTATACAATCCTGTACAAACTTGTAACTATCCTCTTTCGAATGATGCGTATGATTTTATAAAAGGACTTATACTTTAAGAGTTACAGGGGTTTCTTTTGGGTCCCATTTCTCTGGATCACCCTTTATATATAACTCGTGGGGAATCAACACTTTGTTTCTCTCTCTGCATTATCAAAATAAGGGAATAACGCCTCACACATTTACAGTATTCTATCTCCATCCGAGAGTGTATAAAGTATTAGTGAATCCGTGGATGTAAGTTATTAAGTGAAATCTACTGAGTATAAGTAAGTGGAATATAGTTTACTCAAAAAAAGTATCACAAGTTAAAATATATATTCGGTGGAAAATGTCATTTGAGAAAAGTTGTGAACAAAACAGAAAAACTGTATTAAAATCAAACTCTGGTGACTGACTCCTCAAACAGAAAATTCTTTTTTTTTTAACTGAACGATTATGGTAATGAATAACATGGCAGAGAGTCCGTATACCCACCATATTTGTAATTTACGCAATTTACCAACGACTGAAACAGAAGCGATCAAGTGTGATTTTTGTCAAATATTACGTGACTTTAATTGTATAAATTGTGAAAACAGGAAAATATCTCTCGTGTCGAACGCGAAACAGATTACGGACATCAAATTTCTGTGTGACTCATTTACAGAGAGTGTAAACTCGTTCGTGGTATTTGAATGAAAAAAAATGTCCTGAACGAATACGATGTGGACGATTGTGAAAGAAATAAAGGAAACAAACACAAACTATGATGCGGTAAAATCACCAAGTGAAGATAATAACATAAAGACGATAAGAAGGAAAACTGTAGAGGATATCGGTATGCAAATATGACTGCAAAGGGGAATTGCAGAAACAGGGACGGGCAATGAATGCACATTGCACTCTGTGCAACTTCCATTACAAAAACGGAAATTATAAATTTGGAAAAAACTGCAAGATCCACTACCTTAGTATATACAAAATTTATACGGGAGATGCAAGTAGGGAAAAAATGAGGTTACCACCACCCTCAAAGGATAATAATAATTATTGGTTTTGTTTAATTAACCTCCTTCGCAACATCTAAGGTCATATGACGGAGGGGACCTACAGCTTTACGTGGAATCCGAACCACGGGTCGCTACATAGTCTGGACGCAGCGGACAGTCTCCCATCGAACTACTATCCAACCCAATGTCGCTTAACTTCGCTGATCAACGGGAAACGGTGTTACGACATTGGCTACGACGTTGCCCACCCTCAAAGGAACACGACAGTTACTTTGTATCATTACTCTTATAAAGATTCTGACTTCAATACGATCCTGGTAAAAATATACAAACTAGTTTCCGATGAAATTGCAATATCACTCAGTAAGCTGATGAATGAATCACTAATATTAGGTATATCCCCTGACAGTCTAAAAACAGCCAGAGTATGCCTGTATTTAAGTCTGGAAACCCAAACATTCCATCCGGTTCTCGCCCCATTTCCGTATTGCCAACTTTAAGTAAAGTATTTTAAAAAATCGTGTACATTAAACTTACTAAATCTCAATCAAATAAGATATTTTAACTAACACACAATTTCGGTTTAGAGGTCGACATACAACGGAAGATGCCATAAACATGCTATTAGAAAATGTGTATCAGAACTTAAACAGCAAAAAATACAGGGTCTTGATCTTCCTTGACTTGTCAAAATCATTTGATATACTTTCGCATAAAATATTATTGAATAAAGTTCACATATAGGGAATAAGAGGAAATATCCTCGATTGGTTTAAATCATTTGTCAAATCGTTATCAGTATATCAAATTAAAAGATTATTTATCCGACAAGGCGATTCTAACTAGTGGAGTCCCACAAGGATATATTCTTGGCCCATTACTATTTCTAATTCACATCAATGATTTTCATCTTTCAATCACATTAAAATGAGTACAATATGTAGGTGATACCATACTTACTTCTTCCAATCATAACACAGACTTGCTGATTAATGAAACGAACAGGCAGTTAGAAAATGTGTATAAATGGATGTGTGCTAATAAACTTTTAATGAATCTGACAAAGTCATCTTATATGATTATTACCACAAAACATATTAATACAAAGTGTCAAATAAAATAGGAAAATACTCTTGCAAAGGTGATTGAAGTTAAAGTACTTGACATTAAATTAGAAGAAAAAATAAATTTCAAAAGTCCTGTACAACATATCAAGTCCAAAATATCAAGATGTCATATTATTTAAACTGGAAAGGACTCTTCCTCAAAATGCACTCCTTACCCTATATTATTCCTTCATCCATCCACATTTATTATATTTCATTATAAATAGAGGGTAGCTCGAGGAAATATATAAAACATCCTTTGGAAGTCATTCCAAAGGATGCATGTGGAAAATGTCTGTGAACTCTTTCGAATAATGACAACAGACAAAGTCACTCTTCCCAAATGTTTAAAGAGCTAAATATTTTAAAACTAAATAACATAAAGATTCAATGTTACTCTCAATACAATAACTTCAAAGTTATCAATAAAAATCAACATACATTACGCAATCAAAAAGCAATCCCCACCCCCACGACACTCATCAAATACACTAGCGTTATAACACCAGATTGCCCAGGGATTTCATACACAAACCTAACTATACAACAGAAACTGAAAGAATGCACTCTCTTTCAAAAATGCAGATGTATTCGTATGGATGGACGCAATTCCCATGCATATCAGGCAGGGTTCATCACTAAATGTATTTCACAAATCACTAAAACAATAGTAATGAACTCCCCATTTTGTAATCATCTGTTTAAAATATCCTAATTCCATGAAGCACCTTTAATTTCGTAATCTATTCTTTTTATATTTTTCTATTAAGTACCATTTATTTTCTATTAAATATACAATAAATCATTTAATTTAAAATTATGCAACATTTTATAATAAACTTTATATTGTATTTATTATTATTATTTTTTGTTATCACTATTACTATCACTTGCCCCTTTCACTATTTTTATGTAATAAACTAAATGCCATTAATTTTGCCTAAAAAGCCTCCACGATTCCAAGGAGTATTGCTGAAGTATGCTGGAGTTAATGCTCAGTCTTAACATCTCCACATTAAAAAAAGAAGACATTAGTCAACTAGAAACAATTCAGAGAAGCTTCACAGCCAAGATGAATAGATGCAAAGAACTAAATTACTGAGAAATGTTACGTGAATTAAATTTATATTCACTGTAAAGAAGAGGAGCTACACTATTATTTACCAATGGAAAATAATGGAGAAACTAGTCTCTAATCTCACTTTGAATTTTATAACCACTCGAACAACATTGGAAAGTAGGAAAGGAAGAATGTGTCCTGTTCCCAGACTAAAAGCTAGAGAGGAAACATCCGCAACCCTGAAGGATAATAGTTTTGTTGACAGAGGGCCAAGATTGTTCAACCAGCTCACCAAGGAAACCTTTAAAAAGAAAACTATTCGCCTGACTCAGAACAATACTAAATGATCCGGGAGTACTTGGCTATGTGAAGCGGAACCAACTCTCTACTTTACCAAGTCAATTAGGGAGGAGGGGCAACAAGCCCGACCTTCGTGAAATGAAGAATCATCGCACGGAACACCTGAAAGGTTGAAAGCAAAGGTATATGGAAATAGAAAACTTTATTCGCAGAAAATAACTCGCATAATACAGTTAGTGATAATAAAAAACTTAAGCCAAAGTAGGACTAAAAAATAAATAAAAGTACTAAAAATTACTAGGGGCACTCAATATATTTTGCCCCACTCTTTTTTCTTAGCTAAATAATAGGCCACGGGGCTGAAATATCTTTTGGGCCGTAAGTTTGAACTTTCTGCGCTTCACATAACCGGATATTTCCAGTTTGAACCTCCCCCCCTCCTCGTATAAAACTGCTTTTAAACGCCCTTGTATAAAACCGATGGTTAACGCAGTTTCGAAAATGTCTGACAGTGATGTGCGTCGTAAACAGAGAGCTGTTATCAAGTTCTTAACCGCAGAGAAGGAAACAGTTGAAAATATTCACAAACGTCTACAAAACGTTTACGGAGGTGCTGTTGTTGATCGAAGCACAGTTGGACGCTCGTCTAAACGTGTGAGATCATCGGAGAGAGTGAGAGCCAGCCTCGATGTTGAGCCATGCAGAGGTCGCCCAACATCAGCTGTGACATCTCACACTGTGCAACGTGCTTACAGCATCATTCGATCAAATCGGCGCGTCACATAAAAGGAGCTATCACCGGAGCTAGGAATTAGTGAAGGAAATGTGAATACGATAATTCAGCAACTGGGATACTCAAAAAAGTGTTCACGGTTTGTTCCTGGCGAACTGACTGAAGATCACAAAGCCAAAAGAAAAGAACAAAAGGACAAACAATCAACTCAGAGGCATATATTGCTACCCTACAGAGACTCCAGAGACGTATAAAGCGAGTTCAACTGGAGAGAAAACTGGAAGACATCCTTCTTTTGCACGATAACGCAACACCACACAACAGTTTACAAACAAGAGAGGCCATCACAAAAATGCACTTGACTGTGTTACCCCACCCTCCATACAGCCTGGATCTGGCATCTTCAGACTTTTATTTGTTTGGGCCAATGAAGGATGCTATTCGTGGAAGAAAGTTTCAGAGTAACGATGAGGTTGTTGAGGAGGTTAAGAGGTGGCTCCAGCAGAACCCAGCGGACTTTTACCAGCAAGGAATAAAGGCCCTTGTTTCGAGGTGGAGGAAAGCCGTAGAAAAGGATGGAGACTATGTGGAAAAATAAAAACTTGTAAAAAAGGTATGTAACTACTTGTGTACAAAATTTCTGGAACTTACAGGAAACTTGGAAAGAAAAAAACGGACGGGCAAAATATACTGAGTGGCCCTCGTAAATAAGTATCAATAAAAGTAATTATATATATATAACTAAAAATATATTAAAATAAAAATACAATGAAAAAACCCATTAACAATGTTAAGTTGAACTTTTGACAACGGCTTCCATGCTATGAAACCCACAGTTTATCTTAGAAATCCAGATGTGAGAAAAGAGTTTCTCGATTTGAGAAACAATGTCATTCCATTCCCATTCGCGGTAAAGACGCCAAATGGGAATGGCTAATGTTTCCTAACCTAATTTAACCTAACATTAGCATAACCGAACATGGACCAAAGTGGGAAAGCCGTGGATGAAAATGAAAATGGTATGAATTGAAAACAGACCGATTTGAAAATGCCTCCTTTGAAATTCTCACTCTTCGGCTTTCCCACTCTTGGTTGCGGAAAGAAGTGGGAATCACACTGAGTGGGATGATACCGTTTATTAGAAGAAAAGATTGCACTGATGAATACTCTGCATAAGATTCTCTCTCCATATATATATATGGAAAATTTGGGAGTACCGAAATGGAAGACCCACCTAATCTTGGATAAGCCATATTGACATTAAAATAAATAATAATAATAAAAATAACTCAGAAGGAGAACATGAACTCTTGCTGAGAAAAATTAAAAAGACACCAACGAAAAAAACAAATATGGGATGAAAAGAAAAAAGATCCCATGGCTAGAAATAGCAACACGGTTTTAAGAAGAAGAAGAAAAAGATCGGGATAAGCAGAATAAGGGCGAGAAGCTGAATAAGCATAAGCTGATTAAGCATAACAACAGCGACGGAAAAAGCCGGAATAAAAATGTTTTAGTGGTGTCAAGAGATAAAATTCATAACAGTTTCAAGGTAAGAAGTTCATAAATTTCCCTTCGGTTATTAAATTTAGGTTAAATAAGCTGACATTTCAGCTGTAATTGTTTAACAAAAGTGTATGGAAGTCCTGTTTATGGACAAATAGTTAGGCTAGTTCATCTTTGGCCTAGGTCTTCCATCTCCAACGTAGCCTAGGTTGTGTTTAGGCTAATCTGGTTGGAGCAGGACCTATTTTTTCCATATATAAATGGTGGCCCGTGTGGGGAAGGGTTATTTGCTGTGAAAACCTTAACCTTGAATAAAATAAAATAAAATAAATTAAAAAAAAAATAATAAAATTACGCCTTATCAAACATTTTGACATCTGAACAGAATTTATTCCATGTTTGGCTTTTTCAAATACTTACTACATATAAATAATAATAAATTACGAAGCCCTAACTAAAAATAAAAATAAGAAATAATTCAAATGCTTCAAAACTTATCATTTGGTCATAAATGTGGTAAAATTCTAGAATAAGGGTAATCAGAAGCCTAGCCTATTTAACCAAAATAAAGCTTATTTATAGAGTTGAAAGGGTTTTAGGATTTTGGGGACTTAATTTTGGAAAAATAAAATAAAAAGTATGGCTGAATGTGAAGCAATTGAGGCAACGATTAAATCATTAAAAAGGAAGAGATCAGCAAGGAAGGGAGTCATTACCAGGCTTTTAACTACCTTTAATAGCAAAGAAAATCCAAATAAAAGGGATTATGATACTATTTTGGGTGGTTTAAATAGAATTAAACAGGAAATAATAATTATAGATGAGGAAATTGTTACAGAAACTGATGCGTTAAATGTTGGTGAAGAGAGATATACAGCACTTTTGTGTGAACAAGAACAGAATATTTTTGAAATAGATTCTCACATAAATGAATTATATGCTGCTTTAGATAATCTACCAAATAATTTAGAGGCTACAAATCAAAGTTTGATTGAGGCCTTCAGAAATGTATCCATTTCTAATGATGACAATAAACAACTAAAAGCCAAGTTACCAACATTACAAGTACCAATATTTGAGGGTGATCGAACAAAATTTCAGTCTTTTCTAGAAAAATTTGATAGTTTAATTGGCAACAAAGATTATATATCTGATGTTGACAAATTCAGTTATCTCCTTAATTATTTAAAGGGCCCAGCCCTAAAACTGGTTGATGCCTTACCGGCAATTGGCAGTTCATATAAAATAGCTCATCTCTCAAATTACTAGAAAGAAATTTCCTAAATAAAAAAGAAATAGTAAATGATTTAGCAATAAAATTAAAAAATATAAAACCAGCCAAGGATAACCATCAGGATCTGTACAATTTCTATTGTGAAATTGAATGCATGTTAGGTCATCTACAAAATAATGATATAGATCTAGAGAAATCAGCATGGTTTATCCAAGCCATAATATTTGATTGTTTACCTACCCAAATTAGGGATATTTTCCAAAGAATAACGGGAAATACATACCCTACCCTTGATGAAATAAGGAATGAATTTCCAAATGTTTTGTCAATGTACAAATCTTCAAAGATGATTCACAAACAAGATTGATTCACAAACAAAGATTGATTCACAAACAAAGAAAATACAAACAAAACCACAACCACAACAAAAAGACAAATCAGAACAAAAAGTGATAGGTCTAACTCCTACACTACGAAATTTTAATGTTACGACAGAATTTGTACGTAAGTGTAAATTTTGTTCGGCTGATGATCACTATAGCACACGATGTACTAAATATGTAGACTTAGAATCCCGGATAAATAGGTGTTCTCAGTTAAACCTTTGTACTAAATGCACAGGTGCAGGACATACTAACAAAGACTGCAAAACAAAAATAAGATTCAAATGTGTTAATTGTGGAAGTTTAAATCATGTCTCTTGTCTTTGTGATTCATTTAAAAATTCAAATAAACAAAACCTAAAGAAAAATGAAAAAACATTTAATGGACATATATCAATAAATAATGTCAATAAAAATTCTAGTGTACTCCTACCTACAATAACCTTGGATTTAAAAAATAAAGAAGGTGGGACAACTCCTATAAGATGTCTAATAGATTCTTGTTCCCAACAAACATTTGTAGATCAATCATTAGTTAATCAATTAGGCCTACAAACTCATAAAAATGAACAAGAATTGTGTATAACATCATTTGTCAAAGAAAATGAACAGAAAGAAAAATATAATACAGTCAATTTAGATCTGGATATACCCACAGAGAATAAAACAACAAACATAGAAGTAGTAGTCATTGAACAAGTTGGTCAACAAAAATTTAAAATACCAAATTTAAAAGAAGTAATACAACAACTTAAAAAGCAATATAAAATTGCAGATAGAAATTTAAATGATGATATAATAGATAATGTTCAAATGTTAATTGGAGCTGATTATATTCACTTAATTCAGAAGGGCATAGTCAGAATAGGAGATGGGATTGCTCTAGATACTCACTGGGGTATAGCTCCACTGGGACACATAGATAATATAAAATAACAATGAAAAATAAAAATATATGACTAACAAACTTGCCCTATTATGACAAGGTCTTACACAACTCAAATAATGACATAAATACTGAAATATTAAATAAATCATTAACAACTGAAGAATTAGATAAAGGTGTACAACAGCTCTGGCTATTAGAGTCAGTGGGGGTGCAAGATGGTGATCATACAGATGAAAATCAATTAATGGCTGAAAATTTTGAAAACACCATCATGTATGAAAATGGCCATTATTCAATTGAACTACCTTGGAAGATCAATAGTCCAAAATTAAATGATAATCTAAAGGTAGCTAAAGGTCATCTCTATAATTTGATGAGAAGATTAAAAAATGACAAGAGAATTAAAATGTATGATGATGTTTTCAAGGACCAGTTAGAAAAAGGCTTCATTGAAGAAGTTAAAGATCACCCCTTTAAAAAAGACAACTGCCATTATCTTACTCACACAGGAGTCTATAGAAAGGATGCACCCACAACAAAACTTAGAGTTGTGTATAACTGTAGTCTTAAAGATGGCAATAAGCATAGCTTGAATGACTGTCTCATAGAGGGGCCTAATCTTATTTCAGACCTTGTAAAAATCCTTCTAAGATTTAGATTAGATGACTATGCAGTTCAAAGTGATATAAGCAAAGCTTTTTTGAGAATTCATCTGAAAAATAACTATGACAAAGATCAACTAAGATTCTTGTGGTTTAATGATCCATATGACTTAAATAAAGGGTTTAAAACATTTAAATTTAATGTGGTTTTGTTTGGAGCAAATGCAAGTCCTAGTTTACTGGCTTTAACCATCAAACATCACTTAAATTTGTATGATGAAAATGATTTAACTGTTCAGTTCTTGAAAGATCACTTCTATGTAGATAACCTTGTAGGATCAACCAAAACAGAGTCAGAATTAAATGAAGTTTACATAAAAGCAGATAAAATAATGAAAGAAGGTAATTTTGAATTAAGAGAGTGGATCACAAATAATGAGAGACTAAATCAAAAAATAAAATCAGAAGACAAAGGATTAACAGAACCAACAACAGGGTGAAAACATTAGGCATGATCTGGGATTTGAACTCAGATTCTAAAGTTCATGATTCACTCTGCACAAAAGGCTACACCTTAGATACAACAGCTAACACAAAAAGAAAGATCTTATCCGAAAGTTCAAAAATATTTGATCCTATGGGTTTACTCCTTCCTTCTACTATCAGATCCAGGGTTCTTTTACAAGAATTTTGGAAACAGAAACTAGACTGGGATGATCCTATAACCAATAAACAACAAGATAGCTGGAAAAGGTTAGCTAAAGATCTCAATAAATTACAAAACATAAATATTCCCAGAGTTTGTGGACACAGAGATACACCTCAAACCTTGCATGTATTTGGTGATGCCAGTGAAAAGGTGTATGGCTGTTGCGCTTACCTTGTAGGTGAGGATGGCAGCCATTTGATCTATGCCAAGGGGAAAGTAACACCCTTAAAACATATTTGGCTTGACAGTCAAATCTGCTTGGCATGGATCAACTCTGATGAGTTAAACTCAAAAAACATCTTTGTCCGTAACAGATTAAGAGACATTAAAGAAGCTAGACAAAATTTGGACATAACCTTCAGATACATTCCAACAAAACAAAATCCTGCAGACTTTCTCACAAGAGGATTATCCTGTAAATTACTAAAATCCAACAAAAATTGGTTTCATGGACCTGAATTCATTCAGGATGAAACAATGTGGCCAGCAGAACAAATTAATGTAAAACTTAACATGATAATAACAAATAAAGTTGAGCCACTATTAGATTATAACAGTTATTCTGACTTTGGCAAACTTGTAAGGGTAACATCTTACTGTCTCAGATTCATTCACAACTGTTTAAAGAAAATAAATAAACAAAGAAATAATGATAATGAAATGTATACAAGTCTAGCTACCAAATATTGGATTAACCACATACAACAAACAGAATACAAAAATGAAATAGATTTTTTAACAATTGGTAAACAAATGAACAAAGTACCCTCTGTGGTAATAAACTTGAATCTTTACATTGACAAAGATGGCTTATTAAGATGTAAGGGTAGATTAAACAAATCACAAATCACATATAACAGTAAACACCCCTTCTTCTTCCTAGGTTCCATCACATTACAACCCTAATTATTAGAGAGAAACACAATGAACTTTATCACATGGGCGTTCCACAAACATTAAATGCCATTAGAAAGTTGTATTGGATACCCAAAGGCAGAATGACTGTAAAGACAGTTTTGAATAACTGTGTCACCTGCAAAAGGATTCATTCCAGATCTTTCAGGAAGACCAATCCTCCTGATTTGCCAACAGAGAGAGTCACCTTTAATAGGCCTTTTGAAACAGTTGGCATAGACTATACAGGAAGTTTGACTGTTGGTCTGGGAACAACAGAACAAAAAATGTACATCATACTTTACACATGTTCATCTTCTAGAGCAGTCAGCTTAGACGTAGTGAGTGATCTCTCCGCAGAATCATTTGTCTATAGCTTTAGAAGATTTTGTGCTAAGCATTCTGTACCCAAAATTGTTTGGACAGATAATGCAACCTATTTCAAGGCTGGTGAAAACCAAATAAATGACATATTACAAAATTCACATACCATAACATATCTACAAAATAACAAAATAAAATGGAAATACATCCCTGTTGCATCACCATGGTATGGAGCAATCTGGGAAAGGAATATCCAAACAATAAAGAATTGCCTAAAGAAATCAATAGGTAAAAAACAAATTGAATTCTTTGAACTTCTCACTCTCATTAGTGAAATTGAGAATGTTGTCAATAACAGACCTCTTACTTATGTAGGGGATAATATTAATGATGTAGAGCCTCTCACCCCAAATCATTTGATTAAGGGAGAAGTCATTAACCTTCTACCTGATTACAATATCTCCTTGGATGATCCACCTTGGAGTGATAATAATCATGATTTGCAAAATAGATTATCACAAATAACAAATATAAAAACAAAATTTAAAAGCAATGGAGTGATGAATACCTTGTTGGGTTGAGAGAAAGACATAAATATATACAAAACAAAGACTGGGTTAATAAAATTAGGGTAGGAGATGTAGTTCTAATTAGACAAAATACACCAAGACAGTGTTGGCCATTAGGTAGAGTTTTAGAACTAAAACTGGGGAAGATGGATTAACCAGGGTTGTAAAACTTAAAACTGCTTCAGGTGAAACTATAAGAGATGTATCACTCTTATACCCCCTAGAAGTAGGACCAACTACTGTTAACAAAAATGATGAAGATGATGAATCTATAATAGATTCTGATGATCAAAATTTGACCCAAACTATACCAAACCTAACCTGTTCAATAAATGATGTAACTAGTCCTACTACTACAATAACCTATACCACAATAGTAGACCACAACGTTCAACTGCTCTACGAGCTAGGCAGATGTTACAACAAAAGATAAGGGCTGGAGTATTGTAATATTTCCTATGGAAAATAAACTAAAATGCAACACCCTTTCATTTTGAAAAGGGTGAGGACTTTATAAAATGCTACACTTTTTATATTAAAAAGTGAGGAAAAACAAAAATGGAATTACAAATAAAACATAAAATATAGGTAATCTAAGATGGGTTAACAAATATTAAAGAGAAAATTGGGTTTCACATGCAATTTTTCCTTTCTGGCTGGCCCCAATGTATGGAAAATTTGGGAGTACCGAAATGGAAGACCCACCTAATCTTGGATAAGCCATATTGACATTAAAATAAATAATAATAATAAAAAATAACTCAGAAGGAGAACATGAACTCTTGCTGAGAATAATTAAAAAGACACCAACAAAAAAACAAATATGGGATGAAAAGAAAAAAAGATCCCATGGCTAGAAATAGCAACACGGTTTTAAGAAGAAGAGGAAAAAGATCGGGATAAGCAGAATAAGAGGGCGAGAAGCTGAATAAGCATAAGCTGATTAAGCATAACAACAACGACGGAAAAAACCGGAATAAAAATGTTTTAGTGGTGTCGAGGGATAAAATTCATAACAGTTTCAAGGTAAGAAGTTCATAAATTTCCCTTCGGTTATTAAATTTAGGTTAAATAAGCTGACATTTCAGCTGTAATTGTTTAACAAAAGTGTATGGAAGTCCTGTTTATGGACACATAGTTAGGCTAGTTCATCTTTGGCCTAGGTCTTCCATCTCCAACGTAGCCTAGGTTGTGTTTAGGCTAATCTGGTTGGAGCAGGACCTATTTTTTCCATATATATATGGGATTGAACTCAGAATGGTCTCGCGAGATCTTTTATGTCACATACAGACCGTGTATGGAACAAGGAACTCTTCTGGGAAAATTAAATCCAATATAATTCGAATAAGTAATGGCAAATGACAAATACTATAGTTTTTCTTTTTCATCATGTTAGCCCGACGTGGGCAACGGGTCACTCGCAAAGAGGCCCAAAAATATAGCTTCCCTCACCAGCTATCTGCCAAGCAGATAGGATCCAGCTTTGGGACAGGATCTAGGGTTTACAGCTACACCCAGCCTACTATATTCAGACCCTCAATATACGCAAGAAACGCGTTGCATTCACGTCTGATTGAATACATCAAAGAAAAAGGGGTAACTATTGTATTTTCAGCCAAAACCCCAAAATTAAACCTCACCTGGCAGAATTGAGCGTCCACTTTTTAAAGCACATGTCCGTTTCATGTCCTATCATGAAACGGACATTTCCCTTTGTCATTTCTCTTTGTCAACAAGATTTCAAAAGTTTCATCTTTTGCATAGCTTTTCATTAAAATATCATTTTGAGTATCCACAATTTCAAGCTCAAGTTCTTCTATTTTCGCTTGGGAAACTTTTGCTAAAAAACTCCAATTTCAGAGACGTCGACTCTTTTATATGGATTTTTCAGGAACTCCACAACTGGTGTAATTAAGTTAAACTCTTGAAATCTCCTCGTAAATTCTTGTGCGAGCTTTTCAAAGTGACACTTGAAAGGTTGTGTATCAAATTCAGAAGTATTTTTATCAAGGTTTGTAATAGTGTTCAAGAGATTCAGAAAGTGCGCAAAGGATTTTTTAAGCCAAGTCTTTTTCCACAAAGCTAGTTTACATTTGAATGAATTTACTGAACAAATTATTTCAGCAACGTGTTTACCTATACCTTGTAGCTTCAGATTTAAAGTGTTCAGCTTCTGAGTTAAATCTGCAAGAAACGCTAAGTCCATTTAACCAAAACTGCTTATTTGGTTGATAATAATGTTCGTTTCTAGATTCCAAAAAAATTTTGATCTTTGGCATGGGCTTTATAAATTTTGCTAGAATTTTACCGTTACTTCTACAGTCGGTGTTGCAGGGCTGTTGCACGAATAGAGTTCACTATCTTAGTTACTAAACTCATAACATGCCAAAATTCAATCAGTTTAGAACAAATTTTTCTGATGTATAATGCAGTGGTAATTAATAAATGCAGAAAAGGAATTATCTTCGGATCTTTTCAGTTTTATGAACTGTAAAAAGTTTAAATAAAATATATTTTTTTAGTGTAGTATTATCCTCTAATTTCAAAAATAACATTCTTTTTTTGAAGAAACTAAAACAAAATTATAATAATTTGCGTTCAAAGTGCTTGACGACTGGTTAGGTTAAGTCGTGATATTTTCGTTAAAACTAACAAAAATATCACAACTTAACCTAACCGTTGATTCACTTAACCTAACCGGGCATTCAATAATTTTCCCGTTGGTTTCGATTAATTTTAAGCAACTTTTACCTAATAATTATATCCCGTTTTTGCGCTAATAGCAACGGTTTTCACCGAAAATTTTTTTTGGTTCTTCTTCTGACGTCATTATAATGGCGCCACAAAATAATTTCGTAAAATTTCGTAAACTTTGATTAATATTTACGGATCTTATTTTCTATTTGCGCTCATACTGTATTTAATATTTCGTTAAAAACATATGAAGAATCTTGTAATAACTTTGTTTGTCGTTTAAAACAGTTTCGAGAATTCTCAAAAAAAAAAGAATAGTATGAGTACTTTAAAGGCAAATTTTTATAATTTCTCTTCGTTTCTCCTAAAAAGAAATGTTATTTTTGAAATTAGCGGATAAAACTACGCTAGAAAAATGCATTTTTATTTGAAACTTTTACAGTTCATAAAACTGAAAAGGCCATTATCTTCCTATAAAACTATTATTGCAACCTGTCATTGCAGGTGCCCCATCAGTTGTAATAGATACAAGCTTTTGCGGAGGGATGCTGTTCTTTAAAACAATTTTTAAATGTTCTGTAAATATTTTCTCTTGTTTTACCTTTCATTGGAATTAGTATTTATAATAACTCTTTTTTTGTTGAATTATCTGCGAACACGATCTTTATTACTATAAGTAGTTGGTCTGTATACTGATACGTCTATTAATTCATCTATTGTATGGAATAGTATTCACATTTTTTTAAGTCATTTATTAACTGAACTTGAATGTTCTGTGAAATGCACTCTATTCTCCTTGCTACGCTGCTATCAGCTAATTGTAAATTTCTTATGACCGAAATCATTGATGGTTTATCATTAAAACCTTCAAAAAGCGATTCTGCAGCAGACAACATTGCCTCCTTCGCTAGTTCTCCATCTTCAAATGGCTTTTTTCTCTCAGCAATCACATGGGCAACTTTGAATGATGCAATCATGGCAGTTTTTGACTTTGTGGAATGTTTCGTGAATATACGTAGACTGCTGAAGTGCCAGGTTAGATTTTAAGTTACTCAACTTTCTCATCCTAATATCGGATTTGGTCGGACACTCTCAAAGCTTTAGTGATTAGTTTGAAAATGTCTTTCAAAACTGAATTTTTTGGGTATTGCTTTATATAATGCAGTGGTAATTGCGGGTAATTACCCCATGAAGGGTAATTCGACCTTTTTCTGGGCGTAACGAGCTGCTAAGTTAGGGTTCCACTAAAATTTTGTTATCCTTTCCTAATTTTCCTTTTCTGATATTTGCCATTTAAAAAGGGGAAGTGGTAATTACAGTTTAGTTGGCTAGCTCAAGGGATAACAGTGTCAAAAAGGTTAAATACCACCGCTATAATGAAGTGGCACAATAAACACAAATTTTCTTTTAATTCCAACGAAACATACTGCTCTTCCCAATCACTATTATTAAAATTATACTTCTTTTGTTTTGGTTTTTTGTCCACGTATTTTATTAGATAAAAACAAAGGGCACAAACTTTATAAATGAAGCAAACAAATGAGGCGTCGCGAGTACAAGAGGCAAACTCGACACATTGGTGATTTTGCGATTGTTCCACGAATGAATAGTTCAACCCTTTCCCATCCACAGACAAATGGGTGTAGCCAAATACTCGACCTCGTACGCTCAAAATGTAGTTATTTTCAATGCGTGTATTTGCGCTATGTGCCCTTCGTACACAATACCCACAAAGTTTAAGCGCATCTATCTCAAAAGTCGTTTGGCGAGTTCGCCCCTCGTACTCGCGACGCCTCAAATATGCACCTAAGCCTAATCCAGTGAAACACAACCTAACTTAGCATAACCTAGCATAATTGAGCCTAACCTAACTTAATCTAACTTACCACAGCGTAACCAAACGTAACCCGCAGAACCCTTGTCAATAATTTATTTATTACCATGAGGGTCCTGCAATATACTGTTTGGCATGTATTTCTAGTCACTGTCACAAGAATATCCTAAATGAATAGAATCAACTAAATTACAAAATATCCATGAGTATGGCTTACTTCTTTCAGATTAGACAGATCTAGACTGGTGAATAATGGTGCAACCAACACCGTTTGGCCAAGACTTCTTACTCCACTAGAATCATGAATTTTTTCCAGAGGTGATTTCGTCGCATTTTCGTCAGTTCGAAACTTAAAAGGAGAAACTGCCACGAAAAACTGAGCGTCTTTCGCAAAAGGACGAATCAAGTGATCGACCACATAATTCCATTCAGTGACAGACTCATTCACATCTGCAAATAAAAAATCAAGCATGAAATCGCTTTTGTAAATTTTATCGCTAAAAAACAAAAACAAAAAACGTTTTTTTGAAAATTAATATTAATTGAATTTGTAAGTGTTCACCTTGTTTATACAGAGATTTACAAGTTTAACATTTTGTGTGTGTGTGTTTGTGTGTGTGCGCGCGCGCAGGCAACTGGGTATAAGTGAGGTCGAGAGTGTGTAATAATTCATGGACGCAGTGGGATAATTTTTTGTGAGGTAACACTTTTGGTACCTCGGAATATTAAATACATTATATAAAAAATCTAGAAACAGTTTTAATGTCGGAAAAAAGATATATTAGTCCTCATTGGGTTAGGTTAAGACTGGTTAGGTTAGGCCAAACTAGATTAGCGAGTACATCACTACTTAACGACTTAACAAAGCACACCCTTTCAGCCGTCAGATGCTTCCGAAACACTTATCACGCCTTTCTCGGTTCGATGGCACAAAGGTTAGGTTTGGTTAAATTAGTGTAGCGTTAGTTAATTAGCTTTTTAAATATGTGGATTTTAAGAAGTCGATACCTCGCTTATGCGGAGATGCGCACACGTGTGTGTGTGTGTGTGTGGGTATATGTGTGTGTGGGGGTGAGGGTGGGGGTGGGAGTGGGTATGTGCGTGAGTGTGTGTGAGTCTGGGGGTGTGTTCTTTTACCTGACGAAACAATTCTGTGCATAAATAATAGACGTTTTACTTCCGTTATGTGACACTAAATTAAGAAAAATGTCGAAAGGAATTTTGATTACGTTAAAATTCTAAGACGAAATCACAGTTGGAGGAAACTTTTAAACATTCCTGAAACATAGCTTCAGAAATCCTTTGAAAAGTTAAAAGAACAAACTTTGCTTTAACCCAATTTTTATTTTAGTTCTTGGTATTACTATTTATACTATGGACTATTGGTTCTCTTGTAAAATTTTCATTTTCATTTCACTCATTCTTTTATTACTTTATTTAATTATTTACTATTACTATTATTATTATATTATCATTATTATTATTATTATTGATTGGGAAAGAGATAGATCGATTGATAGATAAATAGGGAAATTATTACTTACCTTTTAACCTTTTGATTAAAATCATTCTTTTGAAATTTCTAATTTTTAAGTAGTCTTGCAAGAACTGTTTGTACAAAGATGTCGACTGATGATGACTCCCAAAACAACAACCGAAACACACAAACAGCCAAAAACGGAATTTTGGAATCATGTTCACGCTACACTCTCCGAATTACTTCTAAAAACTCTTTTATTCATCTTTGTTCTTTAATGTACTCGTACTGTGGAACTCTTACCGTTTGATCGATATTGTGCAATTCCAAAGCAAATTTTTAATCAACTGAAACCTTAAGCTCAGACTTTATAGTTTCATTTCCATTATTCAAATAGAGTATTGATAGAGAGCAGTTAGATTTCATTGATTGGAGCGCGTGTGTTCGCCGCTAAGTGAATTTTACTGCGAACTAAGCAAAAAATAGTGAAATATTTCGGAATAATTATGATTTATAATGAAAAATTAAAAGTTTGCGAAATTGGAATCTTTTTCTGCCCACGGATATTGATTTTAACGCAGTAATATTTAATGTGCAGCGGTTTTGGGGTGGTTGAGGTTCTGCAAGAATGAATGAAGAAAGATAAATTATATGATCGGGAAATGACAGGGAAAAGGGGTTGTCATTGAAGAGATAATGTGACCCGGCTCAACCAACGTGTTGAACTAACTTTCTCTTAGTATGAAAACAAGTATTCTTTGTATAGTCTTGAAGACCTGAATTCAAAATCAGAGGTAAATCTTTAAAAAAATATATTTTATTTATAAAAATGTTTAAAATAACAAATTTTGCTTATTTTTAAATTAGTCACAATTAAATTCATGACATGTTTAACCGAACTGCCTGAATTTTTATTTTTTGTTACTAGAAGATCAATGTCACTTTACTATATATTTAGTTATGTATAGTTAGTTATGTTTAGTTATGTTATACGTAGAGAAATAAATATATAAATTCTTTACCCTTACCGGAATCGAGCTGCTGTCACTGACATGTTCATCACGAAACGTAGAGAGCATTCTTTTCGCGCTACGCCATTCGAAATACGAATGTGTTTAAGGAATTCTCTATTTATAGTTTTGGTATATATTGCAATCTCTTTAAGTATAAATTTTTAGGCGAAAAAATGTATATTTACATTTAAAAGCTATTTTCAGAAAATAATTAAATAAATAAAATTTTTGGAACCTAAAAGAACTAATATTAACCCTCAATAGAAAATTTTCCGTTTAGTCCAAAATATTTTCTCTGCAAATAAAGGTTAGTAGACACCTTGTACATTCAACCAAATACCAACAACCGAACCCTCATATGCTTTTATAAGATAGACGAGGGGAAAAGAAGAACAAACGATGATTCACAGTTAGCTACCAGTAGCTTGATTCTTATTATCCTATAAGTGCCGGGGGCTCACCCAAGGGGGAGTGCGGTAATTGTTTTGTAGGATAACTGTAACCTGTGAAGCTCGCATAAATAACGATAATAACAAATTTTGGAAATTTGTTAAGAATCAAACGGGTGTCAAAAATGTCCTCCCTCCGACAATCGATGGGGTGTCGGGGGAGGATGAAATTGCAAAGCTGTGGAAAAAACACTATTCTAACATTCCTAACAGTGTGAGTAGGGATAATCTTAAGATAGATTGCAGCGAAACGATTGTGGGAGGGACAAGGGAAAATACTTTGATATCATTTTCTGAAGTAAAGAGGTTAATTAAAGAGTTAAAGACTGGTTCTGTGTCAGGAGTAGATGTCTTATCGAATGAGCACTTAAAATATGCCAATGATGTAGTATGTCTACATATATCATTGCTCCTATCAGTCAAGCTTGCTCATAGCTATATCCCTGCAGAGTTCCTGAGGGTATATATCTTGCCCCTATTCAAAAATAAGTACGGAGATATTATGTCCAGCAATAATTACAGGCCTATTGCTATCGCTTCCTGCTTCTCGAAACTACAAGAAAAACTCTTGTTACGCCGATTAAATGATTTCCTAAGGCATATGATAGGGTGAACCACAATATTTTATTTGAAAAACTAGAAGACAGGAAGGTTCCAATGTACATATTAAATTTATTGAAATTTTGGTATTCCCACCAATCTTTCACTGTTAGGTGGGGCAATGTACTATCCGAGTGTTTTGGTTCCTCTTGCGGTGTGAGACAAGGCTCCTTGCTCTCCCCTATGATGTCTAATGTGTATATCGACGGATTAATTGCTTCACTTAATGAGGCAACAGTGGGATGTTGTATAGATAACACAAGGATAAATAACTTAGTTTATACCGATGATATGGTGTCAATAAGTCCCTCTGTTAAAGGTCTGGATCGGCTACTAAAAGTCTGCGAAGTGTGTTCGCAGAAACATGATATTCTTTTTAATGTTACAAAAACTAAGGTTATGTAATTTCATCCTAAAAGCTGTAATCAGCCAGCTGATAAAAGGTTTAAAATGAATGGTGAAGTAATTGAGGAAGTACAAGAGTTTAAGTATTTGGGTCAAACTATTACCAGCTCCTTGAGTGATGACTCGGATATAAGAAAACAATCTCGAAGCCTGTGTGCTAAAGCGAATATGACCATAAGTAACTTTCGATTCTTTACAAGTGAAGCTAAAGACACTCTCTTTCGTACTTTCTGCAGTAATACATACGGACAGCAACTGTGGGTGAATTATAAAAAAATGTTCTGGCAGAACTCTAAATTTGCTGTACAACAAGTCTTTTAGATTCTTACATAAATTACCCCCGAGATGCTCAGCTTCGCAAATGTTTGCAACCCGCAATGTCGTGAGCTTCCCGGAGGTAACAAGACGTGCTCAATACAGTCTAATGCAAAGAATTGAAAAAATCAACCAACCCGATCATCCTAGCTATCTATGAGTTCTGCCATTTATCCTCTAAGCTATGGACTTCTTGGTACGAAAACGTCTGTCTGTAGCTCCACTTAACTTCGACTTCACAGTATTATTTCTGATCAGTTGTATATATATTTCTGTCCTTAGTATATGAACTGTCATTGTATTAATAATATTTGTCATATGGACTATAGTCTGCCAATAAACCTTTTCATTTTCATTTTCATTATACGATAATCATTTTCAAAGGTAATCTACTTTTAAGTTATAAGCCTTTATGAAGATTTAATCAGATTACTCGTCGGTACCAAATGAAGTGACATTTCGATAGTGAGAGTGACGATACTAGGAAAAATTGCGAGGTTTTTAATTACAAGAATGTTACCTATATTATATATATATATATATATATATATACACAGACCGTGCATTGAACAAGGAACTCTTCGAGGAAAATTAAATCAACTATAGTCCGAATAAGTAATGGTAAATGACAAATTCTATAGTTTTTTCTTTTTCATGATGCTAGCCCGACGAGGGCAACGGGTCACTCGCAAAGAGGTCCCAAAAATATAGCTTCCCTCACCAGCTATCAGCAAAGCAGATAGGATCCAGCTTTGGGACAGGATCTAGGGTTTAAAGCAGCCTAGCCCAGCTACATTTAGAACGTCAATATAAGCAAAAGACTCGCTGCCTTCACGTCAGATTGAATACATGAAAGAAAAAGGAGTTAACTATTATATTTTCAGCCAAAAACCAGTTGAGGTTTAAGTTTTGGTTTTTGGCTAAAAATATAATAGTTACCCCTTTTTCTTTATTGATAACAGGCTATTGTGCCATGAATCGCTTAAACAATGAAACTTTTGGTCTTTTCGAAGGTTCGAGAATACTAGAAAATACGTTAGCCAAAACGACTTCATACACATGATGATGACATGCTCTCTACGTCAGAGAGCGACCTACAGCTTTCTCTATCAGGGTACAAGCTCCAGACATCAGCCCAGTATTTGATGCTGTTGTAACAAATACAAGCCCCTGCAACTGGTCTCTCAAGCCCCACTCATCCAACATCCTGAGGCAGACATCAGCTTGTGCTTGTCCCGTTCCGTGAGGGATGAGTGGAACACCAAGTAGTTTATCTTCTCCTCCTCCTGAAACAACGATTCACTGCTTGATTCAAGGTCACTCAGCCCAAGACGAATTAATATGTGGGTTTTGTACATGTATAATTTTGTATATTGTGATCCTTTGCAGCTAGCTCTTGTAACCTAGATTAATATATATATATATATATATATATATATATATATATATATATATAGATATATACACACACATATATATATATATATATATATATATATATATACACTTACACACATACACAAGAAAGTACCTAAACCAATATAATTCTAGTATGAAAAATGTTCAATTTGTAGCGACCTCTAAATCTGCCCCAATTTGCTCAAAATTTTGTATGAGTGTTACTAGTGCATAGTGTAACAAGAGCAGCTTTGAGGAGATTGACATTTTAAAGTTTGAAGTTTTATCATACTATCTTGAACTACCCTAATATATAACAATAATTACAGGCTTATTGCTGTCGCTTCATGCTTTTCGAAAATACAAGAAAAACTCTTGTTACTCCGATTAAATTATTACCTATGGATTCGTCAGCCAGACTGTGTACTCATTCGTCAGCCAGACTCTGTACTGAACGGACGCATTTCCTGAGCTCTCTGATATTGCTTCTACTTTTGCATATTGCTAATAACTTTACTTTTGGAAAATTTTGAATTTTATATACTTGTGTTTATATTCACATTGTTATAGTTAAGTAATTGAATATTAGTGGTTTTTAGCGATTTAGAAGTTTTCATAGCGTGCCGGCTTAATTTAACTTAAACTTGTGACGGTTACAAACTAATTTTAACTGCGCGATGCCGGCGCAGAAAGCGTCGTGTGTTAGATGTGGGGTAAACCGGTGATATTCGGATTTTAAAGATTATAACGGCGGTCCTATGGCGATTACCGAGAGATCAGTTTGTTTCTTTTGCGAGTTAAGGGAAGAAATAGTTGACATAAAACGCAGTGTATGTGAGGTAACGGAAAGACTTGCAACGCTTGATGAGGGCAGAGGTAGGGCTACGGTTGACGAAAGCCGAACCAATACTAACGTTGAAGACGTTAGTAATTTGAAGGGTGAGGTGCGTAACCTAGTTTCTAGTTTAAGTAGCTTATCGGGAAGGTTGGATAGAGTTCAGGAAGGGGTTAAGGTTGGTCCGAGATTAGTAGATGGGGAGGGATTTAGAGAAGTTAAGGGTGGAGCTAGGCCGCGTACGTTAGATGATAGGAATCCCCCCCCCCCATCGAGGTTTCGAACCCTTTCGCCCATTTGGAAAGGGACGTGAATGAGGGGGAAACTATTTTAATTGGGGACTTTTTAGTGCACCATATGGACACAGAGTTCGTTGAACGGCATCCAACCAAGAGGAGGAGGGTCTGTCTCCCAGAGGCCAGGGTTGACAGAGTTAGAGACGAAGTGGATAGGATTGACGTTGCCTCCCGTCACTCGATGTTGGTGACGATGGTAGGGGGCAACGACTCGGATAGGCCCGATACGAGAATGCCTGACCTTTTGGAGAGATATAGGGGGTTAATTAGGTCCCTAAAGGCGAGGTCAGATAGGTCTTTAGTTCTAGGTATTACCTCTAGGCACGGTTTGCGTCTTAGGAAAATGTACCCTTCGTAAAGCTGTGGTCCGAATTCAGTGATCCTAGCCTTTTTATAAAAGATCGGGTGCATTTTAATGAAATAGGTAATGCTAGGCTAGGTAGGTTAATTGACGAAAACGTACGAAAGATGGAGAGTCGAAGCCTTCTTTAAACGTTGTGGGTCCGGGGAACGCGGGCCTGACGTGAAAAATATTTTAAAACGCCGGCCCGTAGTAAAAAATAACTTAAACGTCTTTTATTGTAACGCTCGTAGTATTAGAAATAAATTAAACGAATTTAAGGCTATAATTTATTCCGGCAACTACGATATAGTTGCTATCACTGAAACGTGGTTAAATACCGTGACTCGGAACTTGTTGGGGGAACTTGATATACCGGGTTTTAAACTCTTTACTAATGATAGGTTACATAGGATTGGTAGCGGCGTTTTGCTGTACATTCGTAATTCCCTTAGGGCTATCGAGGTTAAGATAGATTTTCTGACAGCAATTAATGTTGAAGTTAGGGCGCGTAGTATTAGTTTTAATTTTGTTGTTGTTTAAAGACCTCCCGTTCAACCCCTCGATACCGAAACTAGATTTTACTCACTTCTTGGTAACTTTATTGACAATCGGAGTAGTATTATTGTCGGAGACTTTAACTGCCCTAATGTTAATTACGAGACTTTTACTGGTAATGAGGAGGGTTTGAGATTGATTGAGTTCATGGAAGATAATTTTTTACGATAGATGGTTGCCGAACCAAAGCACAGTGACAATATTTTAGATTTGGTGATGACGAACGGCGAAAATATAGTCGAAGGTTTAGAAGTAGGCGAGAGTTTAGGATGTAGTGATCATCAAATTCTTGGGTTTAAGTTACTGATAGAAAACACTAAGGATAGTAACGTAATAGAAGTCTGATTTTCGTATGGCTAATTTTGATAGTTTTGCGGATAGGATGAGAGTAGTGGACTGGGATAACTTATTTATGGGTAATGACACAAATTTGCATTGGGAGGTGTTTAAAGAAAGTTTTATAAATATTGAAAGGGAGTTTATTCCTCGTAGGCCTAAGCGCGCTAGAAATCATGGTAGGCCCAAGTGGTGTGGTGGACTAGGGAAATAGGCGAGTTCATAAACGAGCGTAACAGAGCGTATAGACTTTATAAGCGCAATGGCACGGCAGCTAACTTTAATATCATAGATATATCGAGCTTAGACATCAGGTTAAAATATCAGTTAGGAATGCTAAGCGTAATTTAGATATACTTATAGCTGCGGATAGCCGATAAAAGATAACATAGGCCCTTTAGTGGATATTAACGGCGCTTTGGCTTCTGATGCTCAGGCGATGGCAGGTATTTTTAATAACTTTTTTGCGACAGTTTTTACTTTAGAAGACGTAAATAATGTCCCCGACGTGGACGAAATCGTTCCATTTACTAGCGAGACTATTTTGGATGAAATAACTGTTTACGAGGGTGAGATTGCGCATTATATCGATGGGCTAAAAGTTAGCAAGGTCCAGGCTCTGACGCTTTTTATCCCAGACATTTGAAAGATTTTAAAGACGTTATTGTAGGCCCCTTAACGAAGATTTTTGATCATTCACTCGAAACGGGGATTATTCCTGAAGACTTCAAATTAGCTAACGTCACGCCCATTTTTAAAAAAGGCGACCGTACAGTAGCTAGCAATTATAGGCCCATTAGCTTAACGTCAATTGTCGGTAAACTATTGGAATCCGTCCTTAGGGATCGTATCTTCGATCACTTAGAAAGTCGAGATTTGATTAATAGTAGTCAGCATGGGTTTTGCCGCCATAGATCTTGTTTAACTAATTTGTTAGAATTTTATAACGAAATAGTGCGCAAATACGATAGGCATAGAGCTGCTGACGTTATTTATTTAAATTTTAAAAAGGCGTTCGATACAGTTCTGCATAGAAGATTAATTGCGAAGGTTAAAGCGCCCTCATACCGCCCTCATACCGCCCACATACCGCTGCACAGACTAGAAAATGCCTTCAAGAACTTAAATTTGAAGTTCTCGACCATCCAGCCTACAGTCCAGACCTGGCACCTTCGGATTTTTAAGTGTTTGGACCACTGAAAGACGCTTTGAGAGGTCAGCGATTCCAAGGCGATGATGACCTGAAGGAGGCGGTGCATGACTGGCTACGCACACACCCAAAAACATTCTTTTGTGATGGCATTAGGAAGCTTGCAGATCGCTGGACTAAGTGTATTGAGAAACAGGGAGACTCTGTTGAGAAGTGATGTGTTTATAATCTATCAGATGTGAAAATAAAAAGTGCGGATACTTATTGAATTACCCTCGTATATATATGTGTGTATATATATATATACAAACTCAGAATGGTCCCCTGAAGAACTTTTATGTTAAACACAGACCGTGCATGGAACAAGGACCTCTTCTGGGAAATTACATACACTATAGTTCGAATAAGTAATGATAAATGACAAATACTATAGTTTTTTTCTTTTTCATGATGAAAAGCCCAACGTGGGCACAGGGTTACTCGCAAAGAGGCCCCGAAATATAGCTTCCCTCACCAGCTATCTGCAAAGCAGATAGGATCCAGCTTTGGGACAAGATCTATGGTTTACAGCTTACACCTATCCTACTACATTCAGAACCTCAATATACGCAAGAATCTCGTTGCATTCACGTCGGATTGAATACATCAAATAAAAAGTGGTAACTATTGTAGTTTTAGCCAAAAAAACAAAACTTAAACCTCATCCGGGACATTGAGCGTCCACTTTTCAAGGCACATAACACGTGAATGCAACGAGTTTCTTGCGTATATTGAGGTTCTGAATGTAGTAGGCTAGGTGTAAGCTATAAACCCTAGATCCTGTCCCAAAGCTGGATCCTATCTGCTCTGCAGATAGCTCGTGAGGGAAGCCATATTTTGGTGCCTCTTTGCGAGTAACCCGGTGCCCACGTTTGGTTTTCCATCATGAAAAAGAAAAAAACTATAGTATTTGTCATTTATCATTACTTATTCGAACTATAGTGATTTTCCAGAAGAGTTCCTTGTTCCATGCACGGTCTGTGTTTAACATATATATATTTATATATATATATATAATATATATATATATATATATATATATATATATGATATACAGACCGTGCATGGAACAAGTAACTGTTTTGGAAAATTAAATCCACTATAGTCCGAATAAGTAATGGTAAATGACAAACACTATAGTTTTTTTCTTTTTCATGATGTTAGCCCGACGTGGGCATCGTGTCACTCGCAAAGAGGCCCCGTAAATATAGCTTCCTTCACCAGCTATCTGCAGATCCATTCGAATCTAGATCCTGTCCCAAAGCTGGATCCTATCTCCCCTGGAAAGGAGACCATAAATGCCCCCACCTCTGCTCCCCCGCTACCGATACCGGGAACGCAGACCCGGGCAGAGCGGCTGGTTCTGCTTCTGCCCATTCGAGATGTTCTGGGCCTCTGCCTGATTCACTTTTCATAAACTTCTGCAGCATTTGTGGGCTCTCCTCATATTTTCAATCTGTTGAACGCTACCTCTCCTCTGAACCTCACCTCCTCTCTGAAACTCAGATGTCTGAACTCTCCAACTGCATGCCTCCTCCTTTAAGGAGAGCTTGCAGTACCAGACTTTTGACACGTTCTCATTCCTTTTCTGTCCAACTCTCTAACGCAAGGGTTAATCGGTATTTTCACTCTTTCATCTACTCAACCGGTCAACTCTGGAAAAATCTTCCTCAATTCATCTTTCCCATGTCTAGACCCCATTCTTTCAAACGCCGAGTGTTCAAACATCTCGAGAACCTTGGGCCTTGACTTTGGCTCTCTTCTTCCCTTATAAGAGGGGTGCGGGCGTTTATGCGGAATTTCCTCTTGGCCCCTCCTTCCTGCATAATATATATATATATATATATATATATATGTGTGTGTATGTGTGTGTAAAAATGAACAATGAATAATTCCTATATAATCCTTATATGGTTCCTTATATTCATTGTCTTCATACAGTACTTATGTTTGTATGGTTTTTATTTTTGAATGTTCATTTTTACATGAGAAACCAAAATCGCCTGAGCGAGTTTGGATAGAATTTCGATTTTTTGCTTTCCATTTTTTCTTCAGTGTCACAACCATGCGACCTACCATTTCTATGGTTGAGCAGTATTCATGTTTGTGCCATTAGAAGTTAGCTATGAGAATCGAATGTCCCTTAACTGTCTCTCTAATTCGTCTCCTTTAGTTTCTTCTAATAATGACTTATACGGTACGTACAATGTAAATAACTGACGTCATAAAAGTAACTTAATTTCCTTCACGTTTTCCATACAGATCATGATAACATCAGATCTGAAAATAGGCGATTTAAGATAAAAATATGGCCTCATCTTCAAATATCTTGTTTATTCGTTTAAACATTACCACAGCTAAAAGATTTACTTTATTTTCAAATATTGTGCGAAAATACCGCAGCCTCTTCAACATTTAATAATGATGATGTTAGTAGAATCGGGGTATATAAACCCCGATAATTTCTTCCATGTTTATTCTGATTCAAAGTACGATGCTGAGCGTTACCTGTAACATTTTAGCAGTAAGTTACAGTAAAGAAAAAGTCTTTATCTTCTCCTTCGAGCTGTGCTCTCTTGAGAAAACTTAGTCATTAAAATCTCCCGATATGTTACAAGAAGAATCGGGGGAACCCTCAGAGAATTTAATAAACCTCTCAGAATCCTCCGAGCCACTAAAGAAGAACTCGGAGAGTAGTATAGAAGAAACTACTGCAAGTAACAGATCCGTTGCTGCCTCCTAACCAGAACCCCCTTGGAAATCGAGACAACCCAAGACTATAGAAAGAGAAGACTTAGCAAGTGGCGACCCTATAGCCAGGATTTTAACAAGTGGCCACCCTTTGGCCAGGATAGAAATTACCCTGCATCAGGAAAAAATTGTGGCAACCCTACTACCAAGATAATAAGACCCACCATTTGGCCGGCGTGTCACGACTTCCAGTTCGTCACATCCACCCTTGAACCGGTGTGTAACGACTCCAAGTTATCTACGTCTCTTTTCATCTAGAAAAAGTAGCCAGCAAGACATGTCTTCAGGACACATCTCTAAGGATTTCGCCGTAGAAATTTTAAGTACAGTTTTTTTTGTTTTAAAGTAATGTGTAAACATTTGAAAAGTCAGTATTATTAACAGTTAATAAAGAATATCAAGCCAGAGTTAACAAGAAACAGTGAACATTTCAGACACCAATGATACATATTTTTTTTAATGAAACAGTTATTTTCGCAGAAGTTTATTTTCGCAGAGTTAAATGTCACAGTTATTTTCACTATTATAGTTAGTATAGAATAATTTTATTTTATGTGCCAAACATAATGTACCTGTACCTTCGCGTACATTCGAGTGAAATGTGTTTACATTTCGTACTTTTGTTTACAATTTTTTTCAAATTATTGAATTGAATTAACTTGCAAATTAAGAAAGAGAGAGTTTATAGAGAGTTTATAGAGTTACAGAGATACTTGAAGTAGTTTCGAGTCAGTTTGTTGCATATCCGTTGCAAATCAGTTCCAAGTGAGTTTTAGTTGCAAATAAGTTGCAAATCAGTTTTCAGACAGTTTCAGTTGGTTGTATCCAAGAGGTACAACCAAACCCCAGAGATTAATAGTCTTCACTTGATAGCAGTTCAAGTGAAAATCAGTTTCAGTTTCAATAGACTCCACTGATAGCAGTTCAGTGCAGTCCATTTCAGTTAATTTCAGTTAGTTGGTTTCTTCCAAGAGGGACAACCAAACCCAGAGAATAATAGACTCCACTTGATAGAGTTCACGTGCAGTCAATTTCATTCAGTTTCAGTTTGTCAGTTTCAGTGAGTCTCAAGACAGTTTTCAGTCATTTTGAAGTTTTCAGTCATTTTGAAGTTTTCAGTCATTTTGAAGTTTTCAGTCAGTTAAAGTCAGTAGGTTGCATCCAGAGGGACAACCGCCCCAGAGATTTATAGAAATACTTGATAGCAATTCAAGTCAGTTAGTCAGTTGCAAGTCAGTTTCAGTCCCAAAACAGTTGTAGTCAGTTCCAAGTTAGTCAGTTTCAAGTTTCAAGTCAGTTTCAGTTGTAGTCAGTCCCAAGTCAGTTGTAGTCAGTCCCAAGACAGTTGTAGTCAGTCGCAAGACAGTTGTAGTCAGTTGTAGTCAGTTTCAAGACAGTTGTAGTCAGTTTCAAGATAGTTGTAGTCAGTTTCAAGTCAGTTTTCAAGTCCTAAGTCATTTCAATGCAGTCAATTGAATTCAACTTTTTTGTTGTTTAAGAGAATTAAATTCAATCTGAATTGGCAGGTTTGTCTTTAGTTCAACCTTTTTTTTTTTTTGTAAGAAGGAAATTAACCGATTTGTCTCCTTTTTGCATGCAGTTGTTGCATATATAAATATATAGGTGAAATTATATATTTTCTTGTAACAAAAACAGATTTACAATTGTTTATAATGATTTTTATAATTATTGTAATGTATATGTGATGATAATAGTTGTGTAATAATTAATCGATCATGTCCCAATGACCTTTTTAAATTACTATACTGAGGAACATGCCGTCCCTCCGTTTTGTTTTACCTCCTTTAATTTTTGTTCTAAGCAGTGTGTCAATCAATGTCTTCCTAGAGAGCAAAGTGCTCACGAAAAGACGTATTGTCAATTTCAGACATATCTCCCCGCTTAGTCACTCAATTCCCCCGAATGTAGTACTCCAAACTTTGTTTTTTTTATTTTATTTTAATACCCCAACCCCAGTTGAACGCTGTGTCAACCAGAGAAATGATTCAACCATGGTTAATTCTTCTTTGGCTCCAGTCAAACCACAGTTTAGCCATCTGTTTCCTTTCACCCAGTTGGTCCAGAAACCAACCAGGAGCCTCTTTGGTACTGCGGAACATTCCTCAGTATCAAACGTGATAATTCCAAAGTTGTTTTTATTTTTTTAATTGTATGGACCCTATAACCTCATGTTAGTTCATTATAGTTTATAACACTTGTCTACAAAAAAAAATAAATTCTGAAAAATAAAAACCCACTCTAATAGACAGAGTTTATTTCCACGACAGTTTCGACGCCCACTGGCATCCTCCTCGGGTGGATACAGAAACACGAATGAACCAAAACAAGAGGGAAAAACAGTCCAGGGACCGACAAGCCCACATCTGTATTTTTAGAACTGATAAAACTCTGTGTCACCAATAATGCCTTCTCCTTCGGTGAAGAATTTTATTTGCAACGTTTTGGTAAGGGAATGGGGTCTCCTTTATCCCCAATACTGAGTACATTATACATGGAATACTATGAGTCGGAATTGTTGCAAACAATATGCCCCAGGAATCTAATTTGGTTTCGTTATGTAGATGATATTTTCTCATTTTGGCCTGACCACTGGAACAACTTTGACACTTTCTTTCAGTCATTAAATAATCTTGTTCCCTCTATTAAATTTAAATATGAATGGGAGAACGACAAACAATTACCTTTTCTAGATGTTTTGGTCATTAACGAAAGCGGAAAGCCCAATTTCACGGTTTATAGAAAACCTACTCATTGTAATTCGTACATTCATTATTTTTCATATCATGATGAAGGGGTTAAAAGCTCAATTATTTCTTCCATGTTTCTAAGATCACTCAGGATTTGTAGCCCACATTTGCTGGACCCGGAAAATTCAAAGATTTGGAACATTTTTAAGGATTTAAAATATCCCGAGTGGTTTATCAGAAAGGCGTATTTTAAAGCCAGAAAATCTTTTTATGCCCTCGGGAACCTTCAGTTAACCAAAAACAATATGTGAGTTTGCCTTACATTGCCGGCTTAGAAAGAGTAAAACCGTTGACGAAAGATTTTAAGTTTGCTTTGGCGTTCAAATATTCTTCTACCGTGAAAAGTAAATTGGTTAGGAATAACGTGGCAAAAGAGGAACAAGCCTGTATCTACAGCATTCCCTGTAAAAGTTGTGATTTAGTATACGTGGGAGAAACTGGAAGAAATATTGAAACCCGTATTAGAACACAAATATGCCTTCAGAAGTTGTAATACTAATAATGCCATTTTTTATCACGCCAGCCAAAATAATCATGCTATAGATGGGCATTCAAGTAAGGTACTTTATAAATGTAATAATTATGTCAAAAGAAAAATAATAGAATCTGTGTGTATAGAAAAAGTAGATAATTTTAATTTGTGTGAAGGTACTTATAAGTTAGACCCTTTAATGAGATTCTTGGTCAAAAAATCCCTTACGGAGTCGTGGGAACGTGTTCGAACCTAAGTGTGAATTTCTTAAATGTCTCTGGATTGGAGTGTTTCCTTACTCGCCTTTAGTAAATGTAATAATGGAAGTAATAAATGTGGAAATAAATATAAATGCAACAGATGTAATAATATAGGTAATATTATAAATTTAATAATTAGGGTAAAGGTAATAATAATAAATGTTAAAAAAATGTAAATGTAATAATAAATGCAGTAATTATGTCAAAATATTAGAATCTGTATGTATAGAACAAGAAGATAGTTTTAATTTGTGGGAATGTACTTATAAGCGGACCCTGTAATAAAATGCCCTTCCAGTGTCGGGAGAACGGTATCTAACCTAGGTGCGAATTTCTCTGGATTGTTTCCTAATCGGCTTTTTTCATTCGTTTTTCGGTTTATAAGTTCTGTATAATAAACAATAATGTAATAACCAATGTAATAATAAATTTATAATTTCTGTAATAAATAATTATGCAATATTAAATGTAATGAAATTAATAATAAATTCAATAATTATGTAAGAAAAATATAATTGAATCTGTATGTTTAGAACAGGAAGATAGTTTTAAATTTGCGCGAATGTACTTAATGAAAATGCCCTTCCGGTGTCGGGAGAATGGGATCTAACCTAGGTGCGAATTTCTTAACGGTCGGTCCCTGGACTGTTTTTCCCTCTTGTTTTGGTTCATTCGTGTTTCTGTATCCACCCGAGGAGGATGCCAGTGGGCGTCGAAACTGTCGTGGAAATAAACTCTGTCTATTAGAGTGGGTTTTTATTTTTCATATTTTGACCTTCACGTAGAAAAAAGTGAAGTTTTTTGCAAATAAATTCTGCTTCTTCCAATTTAATGGGTGATCTAAACTAATTTTGGAGTGGTGAATCTGAAAATCACATTAGTTTTTCTCTATCGGGTCAGGTTATCTAGATATCTGTAACCCTTATTTAGACGTTTACAGGCAGAATACACTCAAAACTTGAAAGTTCAGTATGACAGAGATAAGAAATTTTTGAAAATCTACTTATAAATCTACTTTTATTTGTATTTGTAGTAAAACAGAACAGAACAAAACAAAAAAGGATACGTACACATGCATTATTACATATCAACTCAACTGCTACATATAGTTCACTTTCTTAGAAGTGAGTTTTTTTGGATTTGCGTCTATACTCGGTAGAGCCTTCCCGTTTTAGCAACCAGCAAAAGTCACCAAACATGAAAGGGTCCCATCGTCCTTGGTAGTATTTTTCCATCATTGCAATGTCCTGATGAAACCGCTCTCCGTGTTCAACTGACATTGAGCCAAGGTTATCTGGAAAGAAGTCCAGATGGCTGTGCAAAAAATGGATCTTCAGAGACATTCTAGCCCCAAGTTGTTGGTATGCATCCAGCAGCTCGTGACCATTGCTTCATAGTGAGGGGACTTTGTTGAGCCTAAGAAGTTGTCACAAAGATTCTTAAAAGAATTCCAGGCTCTTAGTTTCTTTGCATTGAGAGTGCTCAAAAACTGTTCATCCTTTAAAAGCACTCTTATTTGGGGACCAATAAAAACGCCTTCTTTCATCTTCGCATCACTAACGCTAGGAAATTTTGAATGCAAATATTTGAATGCAGCTTCTTCTGTGTCAAGCGCTTTGACAAAGTTCTTTATGAACCCTAGTTTGATATGCAGAGGGGGCAAAATAATCCTTTCTTGATCAACTAATGGCTCATACTTCATACTATGTTGTCCTGGCACAAAGGCTTCACGTGGTGGCCAGTCCTTTACATAATGCTACTGTGTTGCTCTACTGTCCATAAACACAGAAAGCACATGTACTTGGTAAAGCCACCCTGCATTCCCCGGAGAAGTCCTACCACTTTTAGGTCTCCACAAATCTTCCACTTATATTAATCATACTTGATTTCATTCAGAAGTATTACCATGTTCTCATATGACTCCTTGAGATGAACTGAGTGTCCAATTGGAATGCGTTGGTGAACGTTCCCATTGTGTAACAAAACAGCTTTAAGACTCCGCTTACTAGAGTCAATGAACAGACACCACTCGTCTGGAACATGTTCTATTTTAAAATACGAGAATAAACTTTCCAAATCTGAGCAGTAACATAGCTGATTTACAGTTTGAAAGTAGCACGATATGTCGGAGCTTCTCTTGCGAAAAGAAGTAATGCGCACATCACCCTGAACTAAGTTCCACTCTTTAAGTCTTGAAGCTAAAAGTTCAGCCTTGCCCTTTGAAAGATATAAGTCCCTAACCAAGTCATTCAAGTCTTACTGAGTTATGAAATGTGGTTCAGAAGAAGATTCTGGACAGGACTCTGTATCAGAAGATTCATTTGCTTGTTCTGAAAATGCTTCTTCTTCAGATGATTTTGGCAGAAGATTCTTATCTGCCGGTGGTGTTGGAATCGGAAGCTCATCACTATGATGAACAGGTTTGATGGCAGAGGCTACCACAGGATAGGCAATTTTATTCCTAGTTTTTGATGTAAGGCCAGCTACTTTGCTCTGACAGAAATAGCAATCGTCAACATGGTTCTTTTGCTCACGCCAAACCATAGGTACTGTGAATCCCATACCTTTCCTTCTACCACTGAACCAGTCGCGTAAATTCATTGCACAGTTACTACAGCAAACATGTGGGGCCCATCTTTTGTCTTGGTCACCAATATGACAGCCGAAGTAGTGATAATACGCTGTTCTTATCAAAGGAGTCATATTCCTGCGCTGTGAAGTTGGAGTAAATAGACCACAGATGTAACAAAATAAATCTGGACTGTTCACGCAACTCCTTGAAGCACACATCATAAATCTAAAAAGTAAAAACGCAATTATTGTGTTTTGTATTGTAGTAAAATGAACAATAATCATAAAATTATTGAAGTATAATCATAAAATTAGTATAAAACAGTACCGTATAAAACATCATATTCTGACAAAACCTGACCTAATGTGCAAAAATGAAGTTCATTTTCGAAATCAGCACCCTATAGTTAGTATAAAACAGTATGTTTTTACCGGGAAGCAAAACTGTTGTTATGTGGTGTAATTTATTTCGATTTTCAATTTTTATATTTTTTTATTTATTTTTCATTCGATTAATATTGAGTAATTGTCGTTAAATTATTATTATACCATCTGTTAAGGTATCAAACGAAAAAATTATATCCAGTTTGACAGTTCTATATGGCTAGGAATGTTACTAGTCGAATTTAATTCCACGTTAAAATTTATTTTTTGATACCGTGAGATTTACTTTCATTACTTGTAAGATCCTCTAAGTGCGATTTTTTTTCATTACCTTAATACGTGTAACTGATTTATTTATGTAAAATGTATAATCCTAATTGAATTTTATTACTTTTGACACCTATTCGAATTAATTTTCCTTCCGTACTTCAAGTCACTTTTACATTAAAACTCATACGCATACATCATCATTAAGACTACTTGTATTAGAATTGAATAATAATTCACTTAAACTTAAAGGATTTTATAATCATACTCCCATTTTAAATTGTTATACATTATTTTTAAACTTTTAATTCGAAAACCTCTCGAATCCTTACACACAAATACACACTTGACCACAGGTCTATACATCATCCATTACGTAAATTTTTACCTACACTAGTCAATAAAATCAGTTTATTAACTGTACGATCATAACTAAATATTTGTAAAATTTAACAATATCATTTTTGTCTAAATTAACGTATTAATCATTTTATAATGTTTGCAAAAAATTAAAGTATTAATCTTTGAATTTTTATATTTTATAATAACTCTCTAAGCAAGTGTAATGTTAAAGATTTGATTACTGTGCATTGTAAATCAACCACCCGAACTCACTTGTTCTGTATAAAATTTATATTGTAAAGAAAAATTCGTCATCATCTAATTTGAATTCGTTAGGATGTTATCTTGTATTTTCTCAATTGTATTGTATTGTTGTGTTAATATCATTTTAGAGAGGAGAGCCCTGTAAAAATGAACAATGAATAATTCCTATATAATCCTTATATGGCTGCTTATATTCATTGTCTTCATACAGTACATATGTGTGTATGGTTTTTATGTTTGAATGTTCATGTTTACATGAGAAACCAAAATCGCCTGAGCGAGTTTGGATAGAATTTCGATTTTTTGCTTTCCATTTTTTTTTCAGTGTCACAACCATGCGACCTACCATTTCTATGGTTGAGCAGTATTCATGTTTGTGCCATTAGAAGTTAGCTGTGAGAAGCGAATGTCCCTTAACTGTGTCCCTCTTATTCGTCTCCTTTAATTTCTCCCAATAATGACTTATACGTTACGTACAAAGTAAATAAGTATGACGTCATAAAAGTAACTTAATTTCCTTCACGTTTTCCATACCTTAACCCTTTAAGCCCTGAATTTTTTGTAGGGTTAAGTTATGAATGCTTGTATTTGAAACGTTAGCAATTAGTACTTTCAGTCCTTAAAGGGTTAAACACTGAATCACGTGTTTAGTATGTGGACATCTTCCGTATTCAATGTATGGTAAATTCTTTAATAATAATAAAAACTTCATTCTGTATAAGTCATTATTTATATGTTGTGTCCTGTCTGGTGTTATGTAGTATAAATATTATTCGACCATATTCATCCATACGTCCATATCTTATCTTGACCGTTATCCTTTATTAATTTTATTACTTATTCATTATCCTACCTATTGTCTACTGATGCCCTACCAACCTATCAGTCCATGTTTACTCGTGTCTATATTACGCACACAACCTATTTTGTTACGTACCGATATGTGTACAATACTTTGTGCATACTTACATGTCCCCTGATGATCATGCTTACGTACATAGTTACGTACATGTAAATACGTCCACATGTATTCTTTTTACTTTTTCTTTTAAGTGCGTTCACCTCTCGCAATAAACTCGAAAATGCTTATGCAAGTGTACGCAATTCGATGATCACAGCACAAATTGACATCTGAAAACGTAAAATCTCCTCTTGCTCCGATTCGAATTTATGAAAACATTATTATGTGTGTTATGTTATATATATATATATATATATATATATATATATATATATATATATATATATATATATATATATATACTGTATATATATATATATCTATATATATACCGTATGTGCCCATGTACTTTGCGTTATTCCTAACATCATAATTGTCTATAAATATGAAACACTAAAAACAAAACAAAACTATAGTTAACTGTTTAATTGTAATTAACTGTAATACTTTAATATAATGTAATGAATGTACTTTAATAAAACTGTAATTAATGATAATAATTTATAATGTAATTAATGTACTTTAATTAGCGATAATAATTTAATATAATGTAATTAATGTAGTAATAAAACTATAATTAACGATAATAAGCGAATGTGATTTAATTGGTAATCGTAATTGTAATAAACCAAAATTACGACGTACTCAGTGATGTACTTGGGATTGTACAGGCATACCTCGCTTTACGAATTATTGCGTTCCCAGCGTCCAATCGTAAAGTGAGGCATCGTAAAGCGAGGCATTATTTCCCATAGGCTTAATGTTATATTAAGGGATACGTTCTTGGAACAAATTTATTAAAAAAAATCGCAAGAAAAGGTAATAAAACGATAATTTATGCAGCAATGGTTTAATGAAATGAAAAACAAAGCAAAGATATATGTAAAAAGACACACAGAAAGTTTAATTTTTATTTGACTCACTCGTAGAAGCACCTTCAGACGCACTTGTAGATGCAGTCGTGGATGGAGGACTCTTGAAAAATGCATCCAAAGTGGTTTGTTTTAAAGAAGATTTTTTCTTTTCTCTGTAAATTTCAATAACAACCTCTCACTTCAACGCAACGATACAAACTGACGATAAAAATGCTCCGCCAGAGTGAACAAACGCACGCACGAACGATATGTACTTATTTTTGACGTGTACGATTTATTTTTGACGTTTAATATTGTTTTTTTAACTTTATTTATTTTTTTATTTCGTTTAAAATAAAATTCGTAAACCCGGGGTATCGTAAAGCGAGGCGTCGTAAAGCGAGGTATTACTGTACTCCATGTACGACCCAACATTATGTCGCCATTTAAGAATGTATACTCGGCGATACTGTTATTATTTTTTTTATTATTATTTTTCCGTTGGGATAAATTTTGATGTGCTTTCTACTTTGCCAAATAATTGGTGACTTGCTCTTTTTAAAATTTCTTAATCATTTTTAGATTTAGCTTAATAATGAATCCTGAGAAACTTTTTGCAATGTTCATAAATTGTATACATTCTCTCTTCATTATAAAAGATGAAGTCATGTCTTGGCTAAGCATTTAATTATAAATCTTAACCCTTTAATTTTTACTCATATGCATATTTTAGTGTAAAGATGCATAGTTCAATTCCCACTTTTAGTTAACTTGGCAGATCATGATAACATCACATCTGAAAATACGCGGTTTAAGATAAAAATATGGCTTCATCTTCAAATATCTTGTTTATTCGTTTAAACATTATCACAGCTAAAAGATTTACTTTATTTTCAAATATTGTGCAAAAATAATGCAGCCTCTTCAACATTTAATAATGATGTTAGTAGAATCGGGGTATATAAACCCCGATAATTTCTTCCATGTTTATTCTGATTCAAACTACGAGGCTGAGCGTTACCTGTAACATTTTAGCAGTAAATTACAGTAAAGAAAAAGTTTTTATCTTCTCCTTCTAGCCGTGCTCTCTTGAGAAAACTTAGTCATTAAAATCTCCCGATACATTACAAGAAGAATCGGGGGGAACCCTCAGAGAATTTGATAAGCCTCTCAGAATCCTCCGAGCCACTAAAGAAGAACTCGGAGAGTAGTATAGAAGAAACTACTGGAAGTAACAGATCCGTTGCTGCCTCCTAACCAGAACCCCCGTCGACTTCGAACCAAGACCAGGCCATAGACGGTGGACTGAAAAGTAATGCCTCCACTCAACTAAATTTTAATTAAACGGGTTGAAGGGTTTTATCGAAACAAAAGCAGATATGTACCTTAGAGTGTATTTTTCAAAACGATACATTTACTTTTCTATAAAATCACCCTCTACCTCGATACATTTTTTTTTTGTAATCCATCCCGGTAAAACTAGTTTGGATAGAGTAGAAATAGTAATGTTCCCTTCGCTAGTAAATGTAATAAGAGGCGGTGGTCGGGTTTGGCTTCAGAACAGTTGCAGTTCTCAGATAATATTACACTGAAAGAGACGGGAAACTTGATGGGATCTCTTGGAAGCCAAAACCTCCGAATAGGTGTTTTCAATTTCAGGGATACTACTTGGGTATACACTGTAATACACACTATATTTAACTGAGCTAGCTAGAGAAAAATTTATAGTTATTTTCCCTTTTGTAATAAATGTAGTAAGAGACGCTGGTCCGGTCTGGTTTTAGAACAGTGGGTGTTCTTAGATGATGGGAACAGGCCCGTAGCCAAGGGGGGGGGCCAGGGGGGTCAAAGCCCCGCCTGGAAAATAATATGCCCCCCGTGGGAAAACCAACCGCAACGGCGTTCCAGGCTACAAAAACGCCAAAGCCAACTTGTTTTACTTGCCTTTGAAAATAAGAGAACGAAGCGAATAGACATGTTTGAATTCCTAAAGAATTTCGCTAAAAAAACTCGCCGCATACAGTTATTCTAAAATTAAAAAAACTTACAAAGACTTTTATTTACACTAAATTTAGACTAAATATTGCATTCTATAACCCAATATGCCTATCTGTATGTATCGGTTTGATCATTTTTTTATTTAGCCTACGGTGTTTTATTTGTTATAGTTTTGAATGTAATTTTCTGCAGTATATTTCGATATTCACAAAAAATGACATTAAATTTTTTCATTGTCCCCCCTGTCAATTTCTCCGCCCCTCCTACTGATTTGGTCTGGCTACGGCCCTGGATGGGAAGCTCGATGAAATCTCTCGGGAGTCAAAACCTCCGAAGAGATATTCATCTTCAGGGAAGATTTAAAATAGATTTTAAAAAGCTTAAAATAGAATGTAACAAAATAGTATGTAACTTTAGTTTAAAATAGTATGTAACAGAATTTTGTAAAAAGTAAAAAAAAACTAGGCATATGCACACTGTCGGAGAAATTCTCAAATTCGGGGCTGCTGGCCAGCTGGAGGTGCCTTTGGATCGGTGCTTCTTTATCTCAGTAATTCCTCTGTGAAGAAGGCAGTATAAATTGCGATGTGATAAATCTTTCTTAAAAAAGGGAAAACTCATATACTTGAAGTACAATTTCGTGGGAGTTCCTAAACTGGTGTGTGTTGACCAACTGAAGGTACCTCTGGATCAGTGCTCCTTCATCTAAGTAATTCCATTGCGAAAGATGATACTGTAATTAATTAATTAATTTGTAGAAGTAAATCTCTGAGCATAATAGCCTAGGCACTCATCGGAGAAATGATGCAACGATGAAATTATGACTTATTGTATAAATAAATAAATAAATAAATAAATTCCTTAAAAAAATGCATGATGTACATTAGATTAAGTAATTTAGTGTTTCATGCTATCCTTTATATTTTACTGTCCTCTAATGGGTAACCGGGTACACAAGATATGTGTACGGATATTGTTAATGAACTCTGAAGCGATTCTTTTCATTATAATTTTTCCTATTTTCCTATAAATCTTCTTTCACAACTATTTTTTGTCAGCAATACTGTACTATTACTACTATTCTGTGTGGAAGCTTTACACTTCTATAAATGTAAGCATAAACAAATTAATAGGAAAAAAAGAAAGATCGGAGTGAGCTCCTGTCTAGAAAAGAAAAGCGAAATGCTGAGCGTCGTGGTGACATCATTCAAGCCTTCATTGTATAACGTCCTTCTCCATTATTTCATTCTGGCTTACGCGAAACGATTCCCGTGCAGGAGAGGGTCAGAAAATTGGTTTTAAGGGTCTTAGAGGGATGCCATTCAGGTTTCAATCAATTTACGTATATTTACGAATGAATACTACACAATACCGGATGTAATCAAGGACGCAATTACTCGCCAGTATATCCTATAGTGGTAAAGCGAGTAAGGCGCTTCTCTACAAGGGCCTGCCTAGGTGGGGTAGTGTTTGGATTCCACGAAAAATTGTATAGGTCCTCTCCGTTATATGACTGTGCCTGTCAAACGAAGTTAAAAACCCCAAAATATTTATTTATTTATTAATTATTTATAAGTGTCCAGTGCTAACGTAATCCAACCTAATCTAACGTAATCCAACCTAACCTAACTTAATCTAAACGTAACCGGCAGGCTCACCCTTTTGGAATATTTTTTTTGAAAAATGGAAGCTATTTTGTCGTTTGCAATTTTCAGTCGTCAAAAATTTATAGTTAGTGTAACATTTTCATTTGGCAAAGAGAAAGATATCTTCGCCAAGATCGAAGAAATTAATTTTACACAAAACATTATTTTTACCTTCAGTCAGTCAATAAAATGGATCATAAAAATAGAATTAAATTTAATCAAAAGTATTTCTTCGTTTTAAGTTTTATTTCCATTTTGTTTGGCGTTCGAATATATATATATATTTATATAGAGGGTGTGTGTGTGTGTGTGTGTGTGTGTGTGTGTGTGTGTGTGTATGTGTTTAAGGGGGTCCGGAAGGTCTTTCTCCAATGGAAAATATATTTATTTATGAAACCACATTATAAATGTTTAAAATGTTTCCCTTTCACTTTATAATAATAATAGTAATAATAATAATCTTTATTAAGCAAGAACACATTACATAAGATATACATTACATCCATACTGATTACACAATGTTGGGATTAACGTTTAATTTTTGGAGTTTAATTACAGTATTCGTTATCTGAATATGCCGTCGGGAAGCATGATAGCTTTCCAGGCAAAAGTCTTTGATATTCATTTCCATTTTCACATTGGAAAATGTCAAATATAAATAGAATTTGTGGAAAATAAAATAATCTTGTATTTAGTTAATTCTGTCATTACAAAGGAAAATTTAAATAATCTTTAAAATAATAGAAAATGATAATAGAAATGATAGAAAAGAAAAATAGTGAACAATACAAATCATGATACAATCTTAAAGTTACAAAGATACAGATGAGTGAGGCATATTATAACTATGGCGTAATATATTGGAAACTTTAACATCTAATTTATATGGTTTATGATTTTGCACCCATTCAAGATTGCGAATTTTGCATATATAATAGGTGATTTTCATTGTTTAGTATATTTACAAATTGCAATATATTATATAATATATATCTATATATATATCTATATATAATCTATATATAGTATATATATGGGAATGACTCAGAATGGTTCCCTGAGGTTTTTTATGATACACACAGACCGTGCATGGAACAAGGAACTCTTCTAGGAAAATTAAATCCACTATAGTCCGAATAAGTAATGGTAAATGACAAATACTATAGTTTTTTGTTTTTTTTCATGATGCTAGCCCGACGTGGGCAACGGGTCACTCGCAAAGAGGTCCTAAAAATATAGCTTCCCTCACCAGCTATCTACAAAGCAAAGAGGATCCAGCTTTGGGACAAGATCTAGGGTTTAAAGCAGCCTAGCCCGCACATTTAGACTTCAATATAAGCAAAAGACTCGCTGCCTTCACGCCAGATTGAATATATCAAAGAAAAAGGGTAAAATATAATAGTTACACCTTTTTCTTTGATGTATTCAATCTGACGTGAAGGCAGCGAGTCTTTTGCTTATATTGGAGTTCTAAATGTAGCTGGGCTAGGCTGCTTTAAACCCTAGATCCTGTCCCAAAGCTGGATCCTATCTGCTTTGCAGATAGCTGGTGAGGGAAGCTGTATTTTTGGGACCACTTTGCGAGTGACCCGTTGCCCACGTCGGGCTAGCATCATGAAAAAGAAAAAACCTATAGTATTTGTCATTTACCATTACTTATTCGGACAATAGTGGTTTTAATTTTCCTAGAAGAGTTCCTTGTTCCATGCACGGTCTGGTGCATCATATATATATATATACACACACACACATATATTAGTAAGAGTTTATAAAGTGTTTCTTTAGTGAGTTGCGAAGCGATATTAGTGATGGTGCTTGTCTGATGTTTATGGGTATATCGTTCCAGATACCTACTTCTTTGTAGGAGAGAGCATTTCCAGCAAGTTGCGTGGAATAATTTGGTTTATATATGAAATCATTGGGAAGCTTGTATTATGATTACGGTCGATCTGATGGGAGGTAATCACCCTGTGGATGGGCGAAGTATAGTTTCTACTATTAGCACCTTTGTACATACTGATACCGACAGTAAGTTTATACAGGTCATTTAGTTTTAACGCACTTTAAAGTGCGTTCGTGTGATAAATTAGTTAATTAAATTAAATTAAATTAAGTAATGTAATTTCCATTAGGTAGAAACTTTTCGGATAACCTAGAGTATATATATATATATATATGATGAATAAAACCACGAAGGAAAGGAAACACAAAATGGTGCTCAAGCGCTTTCGTCTAATGACATCCTCAGGAACACTGAAGTACATAAAAAGGTTAAGCCTATATATAGGTTACAGAAAGAAAAAAAAAAAAGAAAAAATAAATAACATACATACACACACACACACATATATATATATATATATTATACATACATATCTATATATACAAATACATACATACATACATACACACATATATATACAATAAACAGAGAAGTAAAAATAATAAAAAAAATTTAAATTAAAACCTTAAAGGATTACCAGTGAGGCGTACAGATTTGTAAGGAAAAATATCGATTTTTAGCACAAGATCAAATGGATTATAAAAATACAAAATTATACTGGAACTCTGCCGGGTTTTAACACAATGCTGCCTATGGTCAGGTTTCGATATATAAAAAAATAAAAAATAAAAAAATAAAAAAATAAAATGCAAATTAAAAGTTAATCGATTTTTAGCACAAGATCAAATGGATTATAAAAATACAAATTTATACTGGAACTCTGTCCGGTTTTACACACTGCTGCCTATGGTCAGGTTTTGATATATATAAAAAAATAAAATGCAAATTAAAAGTTAATAAAGTAGAAGACAAGTTTACCAAAGATTTAATGTTTTACCCTTCTTATTTAAATCTGTTTTAAAGGAATTCAGCATAACAGGATCGAGTTGAAAAAGACCTTTGCTTATGTTGAAGTTATTTGAAAGTTGGATAATGGCAGACTCAAGAATATTTCTATTAACAATGTTGCTTGAATGGAATAAAACTGAAGCATTATTCCAATCAATACAGTGGGCTAACTCTGACAAATGGACAAAAAGGGCACTGGACAACTGTCCTGTTCTAACGGAATATTGATGCTGTTTTATACGTGTGTGCAAATCCTTTCCCGTCTGACCTATGTAAAAGGAATCACATTGTTTACAACCAATTTTATAGATAATGCCTGAATTATTGGTAGGGCTATTTTTTACTATGATATTTTTCACAATATTGTTATATGAAAAATACTACATTAATATCCAAAAGTTTAAGTACATTAGCAATGCCTAAAAAGCCCGGGAAAAATGGAAGTACTAAAATATTTTTTGACAAAGTACGAGTGTTAATATTGACACGATAGAAAGTTCGTTTTGCCTTGTTGAGACAAGATTCCATAAACGCAGATGGATAACACAAATCACTTCCAATACCGTTGATTTTTTCCAATTCGGCATCGATGTATTCCGGACTGGCGATCCTAAGGGCGCGGAGAAACATTGATGAAATATGGCCTTCTTAGTGGGGTATCATGTCCCGAGTAAAAGTGTACGTAGGACAAATTGTTTGTCGTTTCCGATAGATACTAAACTTAAAACCTGGGCTTTCCCTATGTACACGCACATCCAAAAATGGGATTGAATTGTCTTGCTCAACTTCTAAAGTAAACTTAATGGAGGGGACTTGATCATTTAACTGAAGGAGGAAGCTATCCAGGTCACGATTCATGGGCCAGATACACAAAATATCGTCGACGTACCGCAACCAAGGGATGCCAACCCCCCAGGATTCTCGGAATATAGGTAATTTCGAAAAAACTCCATATAAATATTGGAGAGGAGGGGCGATAAGGGGTTGCCCATAGCCATCCCAAAAACTTGTTGATAATACTCGTTATTGAAAGTGAATTTACAGTCTTTGATGCAAAGCTTAATGAGTTCCAAAACAATGTGTGAAGGTAGTGGCAGGTCATACTTATGTAATTCTTGGGAGAGAAAGTCAAGCATATCGTCAATCGGCACTTTTGTAAACAATGAACAAACATCAAACTAATCAATTTATCGTTAGTTTCAGTACGTGCATTATTCAATTTTTCCGTAAGATCCATGGAATTTTTACATGTGAATCAGAGATAGTTCCGAGAATGGGGGACAAGACTTTGACAAGCCATTTGGAGAGTTTATAAGTAATAGAGCCCACCGAGCTAATAATAGGGCGCATAGGGTTACCAGGTTTGTGGTTTTAATAAGACCGTAAAGGTAGGGCAGAGCAGGTGAAGTGGACATGAAAAGCGGAATTAATTCTTATGATCTTTGAGAAGGCGTTTCAAGCCACTATTAAATGATTTGATGACGTCATCCTGCGGGTTCTTCCTAAGTTTGGTGTATGTGGCGGGGTCCTGGAGAAGCTCGTTCATCTTTCCGATGTAGTCCACTTTGTCCATAATAACTATGGTGTTAGCCTTGTCTGCTTTAGTAATATGGAGCTCCCCATCTTTTTTAATTGTGAGAGGCTATTGCGAAAACGTTTAGGAAAGTTATCTTCGTAATTACCATTCGCCGCACTATAAACGAGGCCTTTAACTATGTTAAACAAATAGTGAGGGAGATTACACTGTTTTTCAAACACGCGAGACTGTAACAAATTTGTAAAGCCGAAGGTTTTTTAACAATAAAAAAGGACATACCATATCCAAGGGCACTTTTTGCATCGTCACTAATGTTTTTCGAAGAAAGGTTCAAAACACACTTTGAGCTTGCTTTTTTACTCCACTGACTATCTCGAATGAGACTTTTAATTTTTCGATCCAAAATGTTACGAAGTGAAGTAGTTCTCCGACGCAACTCGTTGTAAATTTCATCAAACAAAGGTTGGATCCACGGTTGGGGAATAACGGTTACAAAATTATATTTGGCGATGTTTAAATTTTTGAAGGCGGACCACTCATTTTGTCTGGTGACTTCAATATGTTTCTTTAAAATTAATCTGCTGAAGTTGTTGAACGGATGGTCGTCAATTTGTCTGAGGCGAATCGGAAGCAGGGATTTGGGAAGAACTTGCTCCTCCAGACACTTAGTAAGAAACTTCCGTCGGATACGAATTGCATGCCCCTTCATTAATGTAGAAGAAAACACGGACACAAACGGAGACAAGAGAGGGAACAGCAAGCCGAAGGAACGCGTGGTGAGCATTATATGAAAATTATTTCACGAAGGTAACACGTGAAAAATATTTATGATGAATAAAACCACGAAGGAAAGGAAACACAAAATGGTGCTCAAGCGCTTTCGTCTAATGACATCCTCAGGAACACTGAAGTACATAAAAAGGTTAAGCCTATATATAGTTACAGAAAGAAAAAAAAAAAGAAAAAATAAATAACATACATACACACACACACACACACATATATATATATTTATATACATACATATCTATATATACAAATACATACATACATACATACATACATATATATACAATAAACAGAGAAGTAAAAATAATAAAAAAAAATTAAAAATTAAAACCTTAAAGGATTACCAGTGAGGCGTACAGATTTGTAAGGAAAAATATCGATTTTTAGCACAAGATCAAATGGATTATAAAAATACAAAATTATACTGGAACTCTGCCGGGTTTTAACACAATGCTGCCTATGGTCAGGTTTCGATATATATAAAAAAAAAAAAAAAAAAAAAAAAATGCAAATTAAAAGTTAATCGATTTTTAGCACAAGATCAAATGGATTATAAAAATACAATTTATACTGGAACTCTGTCCGGGTTTTAACACACTGCTGCCTAAGGTCAGGTTTTGATATATATAAAAAAATAAAATGCAAATTAAAAGTTAATAAAGTAGAAGACAAGTTTACCAAAGATTTAATGTTTTACCCTTCTTATTTAATCTGTTTTAAAGGAATTCAACATAACAGGATCGAGTTGAAAAAGACCTTTGCTTATGTTGAAGTTATTTGAAAGTTGGATAATGGCAGACTCAAGAATATTTCTATTAACAATGTTGCTTGAATGGAATAAAACTGAAGCATTATTCCAATCAATACAGTGGGCTAACTCTGACAAATGGACAAAAAGGGCACTGGACAACTGTCCTGTTCTAAAGGAATATTGATGCTGTTTTATACGTGTGTGCAAATCCTTTCCCGTCTGACCTATGTAAAAGGAATCACATTGTTTACAACCAATTTTATAGATAATGCCTGAATTATTGGTGGGCTATTTTTTACTATGATATTTTTCACAATATTGTTATGAAATACTACATTAATATCCAAAAGTTTAAGTACATTAGCAATGCCTAAAAAGCCCGGGAAAAATGGAAGTACTAAAATATTTTTGACAAAGTACGAGTGTTAATATTGACACGATAGAAAGTTCGTTTTGCCTTGTTGAGACAAGATTCCATAAACGCAGATGGATAACACAAATCACTTCCAATACCGTTGATTTTTTCCAATTCGGCATCGATGTATTCCGGACTGGCGATCCTAAGGGCGCGGAGAAACATTGATGAAAATATGGCCTTCTTAGTGGGGGTATCATGTCCCGAGTAAAAGTGTACGTAGGACAAATTGTTTGTCGTTTTCCGATAGATACTAAACTTAAAACCTGTGCTTTCCCTATGTACACGCACATCCAAAAATGGGATTGAATTGTCTTGCTCAACTTCTAAAGTAAACTTAATGGAGGGGACTTGATCATTTAACTGAAGAGGAAGCTATCCAGGTCACGATTCATGGGCCAGATACACAAAATATCGTCGACGTACCGCAACCAAGGGATGCAACCCCCAGGATTCTCGGAATATAGGTAATTTCGAAAAACTCCATATAAATATTGGAGAGGAGGGGCGATAAGGGTTGCCCATAGCCATCCCAAAAACTTGTTGATAATACTCGTTATTGAAAGTGAATTTACAGTCATTGATGCAAAGCTTAATGAGTTCCAAAACAATGTGTGAAGGTAGTGGCAGGTCATACTTATGTAATTCTTGGGAGAGAAAGTCAAGCATATCGTCAATCGGCACTTTTGCAAACAATGAACAACATCAAAACTAATCAATTTATCGTTAGTTTCAGTACGTGCATTATTCAATTTTTCCGTAAGATCCATGGAATTTTTTACATGTGAATCAGAGATATTCCGAGAATGGGGGACAAGACTTTGACAAGCCATTTGGAGAGTTTATAAGTAATAGAGCCCACCGAGCTAATAATAGGGCGCATAGGGTTACCAGGTTTGTGGTTTTAATAAGACCGTAAAGGTAGGGCAGAGCAGGTGAAGTGGACATGAAAAGCGGAATTAAGTTCTTATGATCTTTGAGAAGGCGTTTCAAGCCACTATTAAATGATTTGATGACGTCATCCTGCGGGTTCTTCCTAAGTTTGGTGTATGTGGCGGGGTCCTGCAGAAGCTCGTTCATCTTTCCGAGTAGTCCACTTTGTCCATAATAACTATGGTGTTAGCCTTGTCTGCTTTAGTATATGGAGCTCCCCATCTTTTTTTAATTGTGAGAGGCTATTGCGAAAAGGTTAGGAAAGTTATCTTCGTAATTACCATTCGCCGCACTATAAACGAGGCCTTTAACTATGTTAAACAAATACTGAGGGAGATTACACTGTTTTTCAAAACACGCGAGACTGTAACAAATTTGTAAAGCCGAAGGTTTTTTAACAATAAAAAAGGACATACCATATCCAAGGGCACTTTTTGCATCGTCACTAATGTTTTTCGAAGAAAGGTTCAAAACACACTTTGAGCTTGCTTTTTTTACTCCACTGACTATCTCGAATGAGACTTTTAATTTTTCGATCCAAAATGTTACGAAGTGAAGTAGTTCTCCGACGCAACTCGTTGTAAATTTCATCAAACAAAGGTTGGATCCACGGTTGGGAATAACGGTTACAAATTATGTTTGGCGATGTTTAAATTTTTGAAGGCGGACACTCATTTTGTCTGGTGACTTCAATATGTTTCTTTAAAATTAATCTGCTGAAGTTGTTGAACGGATGTCGTCAATTTGTCTGAGGCGAATCGGAAGCAGGGATTTGGGAAGAACTTGCTCCTCCAGACACTTAGTAAGAAACTTCCGTCGGATACGAATTGCATGCCCCTTCATTAATGTAAAGAAAACACGGACACAAACGAGACAAGAGAGGGAACAGCAAGCCGAAGGAACGCGTGGTGAGCATTATATGAAAATTATTTCACGAAGGTAACACGTGAAAATATATTTATGAATAAAACCACGAAGGAAAGGAAACACAAAATGGTGCTCAAGCGCTTTCGTCTAATGACATCCTCAGGAACACTGAAGTACATAAAAAGGTTAAGCCTATATATAGGTTTCAGAAAGAAAAAAAAAGAAAAAATAAATAACATACATACACACACACACACATATATATATATATATATATACACATATCTATATATACAAATACATACACACATACATACATACATATATTACAATAAACAGAGAAGTAAAAATAATAAAAAAAATTAAAAATTAAAACCTTAAAGGATTACCAGTGAGGCGTACAGATTTGTAAGGAAAAATATCGATTTTTAGCACAAGATCAAATGGATTATAAAAATACAAAATTATACTGGAACTCTGCGGGTTTTAACACAATGCTGCCTATGGTCAGGTTTCGATATATATAAAAAAAAAAAAATAAAAATAAAATGCAAATTAAAAGTTAATCGATTTTTAGCACAAGATCAATGGATTATAAAAATACAAATTTATACTGGAACTCTGTCGGGTTTTAACACACTGCTGCCTATGGTCAGGTTTTGATATATATAAAAAAATAAAATGCAAATTAAAAGTTAATAAAGTAGAAGACAAGTTTACCAAAGATTTAATGTTTTACCCTTCTTATTTAAATCTGTTTTAAAGGAATTCAACATAACAGGATCGAGTTGAAAAAGACCTTTGCTTATGTTGAAGTTATTTGAAAGTTGGATAATGGCAGACTCAAGAATATTTCTATTACAATGTTGCTTGAATGGAATAAAACTGAAGCATTATTCCAATCAATACAGTGGCTAACTCTGACAATGGACAAAAAGGGCACTGGACAACTGTCCTGTTCTAACGGAATATTGATGCTGTTTATACGTGTGTGCAAATCCTTTCCCGTCTGACCTATGTAAAAGGAATCTCATTGTTTACAACCAATTTTATAGATAATGCCTGAATTATTGGTAGGGCTATTTTTTACTATGATATTTTTCACAATATTGTTATATGAAAACTACATTAATATCCAAAAGTTTAAGTACATTAGCAATGCCTAAAAAGCCCGGGAAAAATGGAAGTACTAAAATATTTTTGACAAAGTACGAGTGTTAATATTGACACGATAGAAAGTTCGTTTTGCCTTGTTGAGACAAGATTCCATAAACGCGATGGATAACACAAATCACTTCCAATACCGTTGATTTTTTCCAATTCGGCATCGATGTATTCCGGACTGCCGATCCTAAGGGCGCGGAGAAACATTGATGAAAATATGGCCTTCTTAGTGGGGTATCATGTCCCGAGTAAAAGTGTACGTAGGACAAATTGTTTGTCGTTTTCCGATAGATACTAAACTTAAAACCTGGGCTTTCCTATGTACACGCACATCCAAAATGGGATTGAATTGTCTTGCTCAACTTCTAAAGTAAACTTAATGGAGGGGACTTGATCATTTAACTGAAGGAGGAAGCTATCCAGGTCACGATTCATGGGCCAGATACACAAAATATCGTCGACGTACCGCAACCAAGGGATGCCAACCCCCAGGATTCTCGGAATATAGGTAATTTCGAAAAACTCCATATAAATATTGGAGAGGAGGGGCGATAAGGGGTTGCCCATAGCCATCCAAAAACTTGTTGATAATTCTCGTTATTGAAAGTGAATTTACAGTCTTTGATGCAAAGCTTAATGAGTTCCAAAACAATGTGTGAAGGTAGTGGCAGGTCATACTTATGTAATTCTTGGGAGAGAAAGTCAAGCATATCGTCAATCGGCACTTTTGTAAACAATGAACAAACATCAAAACTAATCAATTTATCGTTAGTTTCAGTACGTGCATTATTCAATTTTTCCGTAAGATCCATGGAATTTTTTACATGTGAATCAGAGATAGTTCCGAGAATGGGGGACAAGACTTTGACAAGCCATTTGGAGAGTTTATAAGTAATAGAGCCCACCGAGCTAATAATAGGGCGCATAGGGTTACCAGGTTTGTGGTTTTAATAAGACCGTAAAGGTAGGGCAGAGCAGGTGAAGTGGACATGAAAAGCGGAATTAAGTTCTTATGATCTTTGAGAAGGCGTTTCAAGCCACTATTAAATGATTTGACGTCATCCTGCGGGTTCTTCCTAAGTTTGGTGTATGTGGCGGGGTCCTGGAGAAGCTCGTTCATCTTTCCGATGTAGTCCACTTTGTCCATAATAACTATGGTGTTAGCCTTGTCTGCTTTAGTAATATGGAGCTCCCCATCTTTTTTTAATTGTGAGAGGCTATTGCGAAAACGTTTAGGAAAGTTATCTTATCAAAACCTGACCATAGCAGCAGTGTGTTAAAACCCAGACAGAGTTCCAGTATAAATTTGTATTTTTATAATCCATTTGATCTTGTGCTAAAAATCGATTAACTTTTAATTTGCATTTTATTTTTTTATTTTATTTTTTTTTTAATATATCGAAACCTGACCATAGGCAGCATTGTGTTAAAACCCGGCAGAGTTCCAGTATAATTTTGTATTTTTATAATCCATTTGATGTGCTAAAAATCGATATTTTTCCTTACAAATCTGTACGCCTCACTGGTAATCCTTTAAGGTTTTAATTTTTAATTTTTTTTATTATTTTTACTTCTCTGTTTATTGTATATATATGTATGTATGTATGTATGTATGTATGTATTTGTATATATAGATATGTATATATATATATATATATATATATATATATATATGTGTGTGTGTGTATGTTTATTTATTTTTTCTTTTTTTTTCTTTCTGTAACCTATATATAGGCTTAACCTTTTTATGTACTTCAGTGTTCCTGAGGATGTCATTAGACGAAAGCGCTTGAGCACCATTTTGTGTTTCCTTTCCTTCGTGGTTTTATTCATCATAAATATTTTTCACGTGTTACCTTCGTGAAATAATTTTCATATATATATATATACACACATGAATCACAATATTCTAAAACATTAGGAATATTTCACTGTAAGTATGATATTAAATATATTGAAATTTTGGGATGGGAGAATGTATTGTTCGAGTGTTTTAATTCCTCCTTCGGAATTAGTCAAGGCTTCTTGCTTTCTCCTCTGCTGTTTAATGTGTATGTTGATGGGTTTATTGTTTCACTTAATGAGGCAAGAGCAGGATGTATAAATAACATGAGGATAAATAACTTGGTCTATGCTGATGATACGGCATTAATAAGCCCTTCACTTAAAAGTCTGGATCATCCTATAAAAATTTGCGAATTACAGTATGTTCGCACGACCATGATATTAATTTTAATAAGTTTAAAAACTAAGGTTATGCACTTCCATCCCAAACGTTCAAATCAAACAGCTAATATAATTTTTTAGATGAGAGATGAACTAATATGCCTAGTACAAAGATTTAACTATCTGGGTTAAATCGTCACCAGCTCCTTGAGTGATAACTTAGATATGGGAAAACTGTCGAAGCTTCTGTGTCAAAACAAACATGACGATAAGAACTTCAGATTCTGCATAAAAGAAGGTAAAGATACTCTTTTTCGTACTTTCTACACTAATATCTGTGAGCAACAATTTCTTCTTCTTCTTCAGCTCCCAGGTAGACTAGTCAGCCTGTCAATGGAGCCAGCCTCCTTCGCCACTCCGCCCTGTCCAGCAGCACTCCCGTTTCTTCGAGCTCTTGCATGCTGGGCAAGTCGTATCTTCGCAAGCTCTCCTCTACTTCGTCCCTCCATCTCCTTCTCGGTCTCCCTCGCGGTCTTCTGCCATTCCCTGGTCTCCACTCCCAGCACCTCCTCGCAGTTCTCCCCTCCTCCATTCTCTCTAAGTGGCCCAACCATCTCAATTTGGCAACGTCGATTTTTCTCAAAATCGTCGTTACTCCCACATTGACTCTTATTTCTTCATTCCTTATCCTAGTTCTTCGCGTCTTTCTCAGAATAGTCCTCAGCTGCTTCGATCTGCCATGCGCATTTTCCAGTGTTCCGACCCATAAATCAGTATTGGTGTTAAAACTGTTTCGAAGATTATTTTCTTAGTCCCAAGCGGCATATGTTCATCTCTCAGTAGCGAGTATAACATTCTGACATTTTTACTAAACTTTGCAATTCTTTCAGTTATTTCTTGTATATTACCACTTTCTTTAGTAAACATACTCCCTAGATATTTAAATTTTTCAACAAATCTTCTCGAATGGCTTTCCAAAAATAATTGAAAATAAGTTTATTTTAGCAGGAGAGTTCTCAGCCACATTTACCTTTTTGGTATGTATTTATGATTGTTTCGAGTGTTTTTCAAAGGCATGGGAGTTCACAGTGTTGAAATTTGATTTTGAAGGATATAATGAATACTCTGTTATAATAATAATAATAATAATAATAATAATAATAATTATTATTATTATTATTATTATTATTATTATTATTATTTTTATTGTTATTATTATTATTATTTGTCACAGTTACAGCCTTAATTTACCATAGGATCTTCATGAAACTTGGTGGAAATGTTGGCACTACGAATGGCTCTGGAATTTATCCGAACCAACTGATTCCCATAATTTTTTACCATACGTCAGTGATTTAACTCCAAAAATATCGCGCCAGAGCAAAAGTGATAGAAATGAACAAAAAAAATTTCCTTCAAACAAACTAATACTGTTACAGTATCTTAATGTTTTGCTGTTATTGAGAGTATTATTGGTATTATTGGTAATATGCTACAGTCTTATCACAGGATCTTTATGAAATTTGGTGAGAAAGTTTTCACTACATAGATCTTGAAAATTTATCCGAACTGGTGGATTTACACCATTTTTTACCATCGGTCAGTGTATCAACTCCAAAAATATTGTCAGTGCGAACAAAAGTAATAAAAGTGAAAAAAATTCTCCTTGAAACACAATCTAATACCATCATCTCAAAATTTGGCTGTTATTGATACTAAAGGCTTAAAACAAAATAAAATTTAAATTCTTATAGAATATGCAATACTCAACGGAGGACTTTGTAGAAAATCACCTCTTCTATATATGCTACAAAATTCATTTTTGTAACCATTTTAGATTTTGTTATACTAAATTTTGAACAACAGCTATTACATTATATGAATTTGAAGTTTTAGGTTGTTTTAGACTTAAAATGGAATTCTGGAGAAAAATCTCTCACAGAGATCAACTTTTTTTTTATACATCTTTTAAAGAGCGGAAAAGGTTCCATCATATTACATACTTTTTAATTTCGGATATTAAAATTTCCAACTCACATTTGTATATCGTTAATGTATATCTCAAAAATGTTTTGTGTTGAACAGCCAAGAATTTCGTGCCCATTGGAAACGGATGAAAGAAATTTATACTGTACATAGAACAAAGACTATTGTCTACGACTGCCAAGTTTTTCAAATTCTGATGAATAGTTATTTTTTTAGAGCATGAAACGTGAGACGAAGTATGAACATACCCTTTCAAATATTTTTGGAAAAAGAATTATGAAAAACGCTGTAAAAATGCGTTTTGTCTGCAGAAGGGATTCTCTCTCTCTCTCTCTCTCTCTCTCTCTCTCTCTCTTTCTCTTTGTATGTATGTATGTATGTATGTATGTATGTAGAACTAATGTGCATGAAAGAAGGAGTTCCATCATGAAAAAGAAAAAACTTAAAACAATTTAAATATTCACAAATATCACAGCGAAAATAAAAATTAAAACATGAAATTATACAGTTAATAACATCCAAATAAAATATAAAATACTCTAAAAGGAACTATAAAAAGGGAGCTTATCTTTAAAATAGGAAAAGAATAAATGTAGGTAAAACCATTGTAAATAATTTAGGGGAACATTATGAAAAACTTTAAGATGTAAAACATTAAAATCTATAAAATCTTAAAATCTTAAAAGGAACAAATCGGGTACAAGTTATTCATTCACAGAGACAGCAAAGAATGGGGAAGAAGAAAAATTTTTAACTGGCACTAACTTGGTTGGTTGGTTGGTAGGAAGTCAGGCAGGTAAAGAAAAATTTTATTGAAGGCTATTGAGGTTGTGGAATGGGGTATAATGATTTATATCTGGTTTATGCTTAAAAATGAGTATGGTTTCTAAGAAGGGTAGGTCGTGTTTGTTGGCTTTAGCAATTATTGTAAAGTTAGTAGATTTAATTGGGTGGTCTAACTGATGGGAGTGGGAACATATATGTGATTGGGAGGGATTCGTAAGTCTATTATTAGTACGGCTACTAATAAATACCCTTGTGCTCATCGATACGAATTTGGAGTTGGCGTGCAGTCATGCCAACGTACGACGATGTGCAATCGTCACATGTATATTTTAAATGACCGATGAGTACAAGGGCTTTGGAATTATATCTTTAAATTTGAAAAAGGAGTGTAATTTACGCTCTAATGTGCAAATACATTTAACAGAAATTTGTGGATAAAGTCTATTGATAAGTTGGATCAAGTAAAGATAAGCCCCCAGCCTTCTTTAATTAGCCTTATAAGGCTAACTAACGAAAATATCACGACCTAACCTAACCAATCGTCAAGGCGTACAGTTGACTTAACGATTGGTTAGGTTAGGTCGTGATATTTAGTTAGTTAGCCTTATAAGGCTAATTAAAGAAGGCTGGGGGTGCTTATCTTTACTTGATCCGATAAGTTTACCAATTTTTCTCTTTGACACAAGATTTTCGGGTCCACAGTAAGGGAGTTTAAAATACAGTATATAACCTTCTTTTGTACTGTAGTAACGATGATTTTAGTTTTATTAAAGAATTTTCAGTTCATGAATCTTTTTATTATACTGTCAATAAGTTTAGAAAGGAAACCGTTACCTAGTAAGAACTTCTTAAGGAATTCCAACTCGGCATGAAGAAGATGGTAGTTGGAGCAAATCTCGTATGAACGGCAAAGAAGGGTAAGAATGAGGTTACGTTTGTACTTGAGTGGTGCGAAGCTGTCAAATTTCATTCCCAACCTGTGAATGTGGGTTTACAAAAACTGATGTTACGAAGTGATTATTCGACTGAGGTTTCCACCTCAAAAACCACTTGGCTCTATTATAATTAACCGCTATGGGAGACCAGTCCTACTTCATTATCGGAAATGGGAAAAAGAAGACCACAAACTCCGCAAATTGACACTTGACCTGACGTTCGTCAACGACTGTAAGAAATACCAACTCCTCCCTAAGTTTTTAAATTTTAAATTGTACAGAAGTTCCTTACGCTATAATCTTTCTTACTTGGAATTCCAAAAAACTCTTCTTGATAATGAAATTAAACACAAGTTATCTCAGATCCGAAGAGCGGAAAAATGTGTCTCTAACTTAAATAATAACTTTCAACAAATTGTCGGTAAAATAGATTATTTATGTATTTGTAACAAACTAGATTATTTTAACTCTAAAAACTAAACAAGATCAATTTAAATTAGATAACAAACTTACCAAACTTGGTTTGGATAAGCGAAATCTGATTGATCCTAAGTCTGTAATTTTCAATTTGTCTAATAGACAGTTAACTAAATTTGAACAAACACTCTCTAAAGGACTGAAACTTTCTTTCCCTTCCAACTTTGGAACCTTAACTTTGAGCATCATTTCCTATCATTTGAAAAATTATACGCAGAGTTAAAACAGTTCCCCATTATTAATACCAATCCAGATGACGTGTCTAGATTTAAATCGGCTGTCAAAAATCTGTCTTTTTCTTTTATTATAACTATAACAAATTCATATACAATGATATTTTTAGTAAAGAGGAGTATGAGTGCATTAAAGAGTTGTCTAATGATAATAGCATATTAATTCGTAAACCTGACAAAGGTAATGGTATAGTTATTCTTAACAAAGTAGATTATATCAATAAAATGTATACAATTTTTAACGACAGTACCACATTTTCTAAAATCTCTGGAAATCCACTTAATAATATCTTCAAATTGGAAGACAAACTTAATCGTATCTCCGTAAACTGAAGCAATCCAGAAAACTCTCTAATGAACAATATTCTAAGCTTTTGCGTCTGGCTCGCACCCTGGTGTTTTGTACGGTCTCCCGAAAGTCCATAAGATAACTCGGTGCTCTTCCAATATGTGCTCTACCGCGAAACTGTGATCTACCATATTCCAACTAATATTCCATATTCCAGGCTAACTAACGAAAATATCACGACTTAACCTAACCAATCGTCAAGGGCGTATAGTTGACCTAACGATTGGTTAGGTTAAGTCATAATATTTTCGTTAGTTAGCCTTATAAGGCTAGTTTCACGGTAGAGCACGTATTGGAATATGGTAGATCACAGTTTCGCGGTAGAGCACATATTGGAAGAGCACCGATAACTCTCCATGCCACCCTGTCCTCAACGCCATAAACAGCTTTAATTATAACCTTGTTAAATTTTTTACTCCTCTATTATCTGAATTCACTATTAATGAATATTCAACTAAAGATTCTTTCTCTGAAATAGATAACACTGATTCTGTAGTTACAGTATGTAACTGTAGCTATGGAACATCTTTGTTCCCTAACATTCCTCTAAGTGAAACTATCGACCTGTGTTTCAGTCTTCTCAAATTGCACAACTCTACAGCCCCCAATCTAGGTGAAAATAACATTCGCTCGCTCCTTGAAATTGGTACTAAAGACTGCATCCTCTTTTTCAAACAGACGGAGTATCAATGGGGGCACCCCCTCGGGCCCACCTTTGCAAATTTATTCCTCTCTTACCATGAAAAAAAGTGGTTGGGGGACAATGTTCCCTCTAATTTTTTTTAGTCCCTGTGCGCAAGAAATTTTCGTTGTGCCTACATTTAGATTCATGGTGAAAAATTGTGCAAACTTTTCTGAGCGCTATTATCTTCAAAATTAAATATATATAAATATTAAATACTTAATAAATATTATTTCCATAAGGTGATAGCTTGATCATTACAGTACTATTAAATGGATATTAAAAAACTGTTTACAATATTATATATCCTTAAAAAAGAAAACATTTTATCCATTCTAAAAATATGAATAAAATAAAAAGTAGTAAAATAAAATTCAACAAAATAAAGAAATAAAATAAAAATAACATTAATTAAAAATTACTATTTTAGTTATCATTTCTCAAAACAATTTTTAGTATTTAGCAATTTAAAATAGACTATCAAGATTAATACATGATTTTATCCATTCACAAAATAGGAATAAAATAAAAAATAATTTTATTTTTTATGAATTATGAGATAATTACTATTCGGTTTTATGCAAAAATAAGGAAGAGAAGCTTTATATTCAATGCGTTAATGTATAAAAGAAAAAAATGCAAATGCATAGAGTAAAAAAAATCCATATTGCGTAATTGCGCGGACGTCGGCGAAGTCGGGCAGAAGGGGTTAATACTTAAAAGACCGACTATAGAGTATGTTGATGCAAATGGGTAGACCTTGTGTGACGGTATATTTTTGAAATTACTTCATTTACTCTCGTGACTCATGATACGCTTGAGCCTGTGCGCATTTTATTTTGCTGTGTGCACGGGTTTCACAATGCGTGTGCGCGCGCACGCACGCACACTTTAGAGGAAACATTGTTGGGGGAGTGTCACCAGCATTTTCAACTAATCTTCTTCCGTCGTTACGTAGACGATTGTTTTGTTCTATTCAAATCTTCCAACTATATTAAACATTTTTGTCAATATTTAAATTCAAAACATAGTAACATCAAATTCACTTCTGAAACAGAAAACGACAATTCTTTGCCATTCTTGGACATAAATATTACTCGTCGCAATAATTACTTCGTAACATCAGTTTTTCGTAAACTCACGTTTACAGGCTTGGGAATGAAATTTGATAGCTTCGCACCACTGAAGTACAAACGTAACCTCATTCTTACCCTTCTATGCCGTTCATACGAGATTTGCTCCAACCACCATCTTCTTCATGCCGAGTTGGAATTCCTTAAGAAGTTCTTACTTGGTAATGGTTTCCCTTCTACACTTATTGACAGTGTAATAAAAAGATTCATGAACTGAAAATTCTCTAATAAAACTAAAATCATCGTTACTACAGTACAAAAGAAGGTTATATACTGTAGTTTAAAATCCTTTACTGTGGACCCGAAAATCTTGTGTCGAAGAGAAAAATTAGTAAACTTATCAATAGATTTTATCCACAAATTTCTGTTAAATGTATCAGGTTGTAATATAAATTCTGCTCGATTAGAAAACGGACGATAGATAATAGAATAACCTCAAGATAATGTGAAATAGTTTTAGAAATGTTGCAAAATACACGCGGCGACAGGTTCGCACAGGTTTTATCACGATACAGAATGATACAGAATGACTTAGGCTAGTGTAGGCTTAGGCTAGTGTAAGATTAGGCTAATGTATATTTTCTCTGGTGCTTTTCATATATTTACAACGCCACCCCTACGATATTACAGTAATTGAAAAAACATGGAGCCCACGAAAAAGCATATTCGATATGTGATGCTGTATGAGTTCTATAAAGGATCTAACGCTAGTGAATCCGCAAGAAACATTCAAAGAGTTTATGGAAATGATGTTGTGAGCGAATGGATGTGTAGGAGATGGTTTAAGAAGTTCAGAGATGGAGACTCCAGTCTGAAAGATTATCAACGAACAGGACGACCAAATGAGTTAGATGAAGAGTTGCTGAAAGCAACAGTGGAGGAAAACCCAACGGTAACTGTAAGAGAACTTGGCCTGCAACTCGGCGCTAGCCATATGACCATTCATCGTCATTTGAAGATGTTAGGGAAAGTAGTGAAGGTTGGAAAATAGGTTCCGCATGATTTGTCACAATCGAATCTTCAACATCGAACCGATATTTGCACATCACTGCATTCTCGGCAACTGCAGGCACCGTTTTTGAATCGGATCATCACTGGGGATGAAAAATGGGTCCTCTATAACAATATTAAGTGTCGACATCAGTGGCTTAGCCGTGAAACAAAGCCTGAACCTCAGCCAAGGAATGGACCCCATCCAAAGAAAATTTTGCTATGCGTTTGGTGGAATATGCAAGGAATTATTCATTTTGAGCTTCTGCCAGATAACCAAACAATCACAGCTGAATTCTACTGCCGACAACTCCAACGATTGAAGATGGCATTGCAAGAAAAACGTCCTGCATTAATTAATCGCAAAGGTGTTCTCTTCGACCAAGATAACGCGCGCCCTCACACTGCTCGAATCACCACTGCCCATTTGGAGCCATTTGGTTGGGAAAAAATGCCTCATCCACCTTATTCTCCGGACATCGCACCTTCAGACTACCATTTATTCAGAAGTCTGCAACACCACCTAGATGGACAAAAGGTGCAATCCAGGGAAGCTATCGAAAACGAAGTGATCGCTTTTTATAACTCGAAACCAGGGGATTTCTTCGACCGTGGCATAAAAAAACTTTTCTACAGGTGGGAGGAGGTTATAGAAGAAGAAGGGAATTATATTGATGATTAATTTGTCATTATGTCATTTAATTTTTGTTGTGAATAAACTAAAAATTCAAGCAAATTTGTCCTTACAAGTCCTTTAATTTTTGTTCTGAATGAACTAAAAAATCGAGCAGAATATATGTTACAACCTTATATTTGCTCATTACAGCGTAAATTACTCCTTTTTCAAATTTAAAGATATAATTTCAAAGCCCTTGTGCTCATCGGTCATTTATAAATATACATATGACGATTGCACATCGCCGTACGTTGGCATGACGACACGCCAATTCCAAATTCGTATCGATGAGCACAAGGGTATTAGTAGCCGTACTAATCATAGACTTGCGAATCCCTCCCAATCACATATACGTTCCCACTCCCATCAGTTAGACCACCCAATTAAATCTACTAACTTTACAATAATTGCTAAAGCCAATAAACACGACCAGGGCCGCCGACAGGGTGGGGAAGCCGGGATAAATCCCATGGGCCCGGACCTCTAGAGGGCCCAGAAAGAGGGGCAATAAAATCTAAAAATATTAATAAAGCAATTGATTAAATAACAGAGAGGAAATATAATTAGTGAACATACATTTTACAGAGATTTTCATAGTCAAACTGAAACAGATAAAATATCTATGGTCCACCAATGCACAAGACCGACTGACAGATCTGGGAACCATTGTATTTGAAAGCCAGTTAGCCCGTACTTTAAATTTCATCAGAATCATTTACCAGTTTGCTAGAGAGAAGGCAAAGAAAGTGCACTTCTAATTATGAAAATCTTGCAGTAAACAATTGTCTTGCCTGCATGGACTGGTACTGCATTTGTAAATTGTATGATGATAGAATTAATATAATTGATTCGAAAAATATAAAGGGAATTTTCTTCTTTGTTGTTTATTCATAATTGTATGTTTTCAATAGTGACTTGGACATATAATCAGTTTGCTTGTTATGTACACAAACAACATTCATAATAAAATACTGAGTAAACAGGGGGGCCTATATACCAATCCTTCCCCGAGGCCCGTGGCAGCTCTCGGCGGCCCTGAACACGACCAACCCCTCTTAGAAACTATACTCATTTTTAAGCATAAACCCGATATAAATCATTATACCCCATTCCACAACCTCAATATCCTTCAATAAAATTTTTCTTTACCTGCCTACCTACCAACCAACCAACCAAGTTAGTGCCCGCTAACAAAAATTTTTCCATTCTTTACCGATTTTATAGATTTTAATGTTTTAATCTTAAACTTTTTCATAATGTTCCCCTAAATTATTTATAATGATTTTACCTACATTTATTCTTTTCTTATTTTAAAGATAAGCTCCCTTTTTATAGTTCCTTTTACAGTATTTTATATTTTATTTGTATGTATTAACTGTATAATTTCATGGTTTAATCTTTATTTTTGCTGTGATATTTGTGAATATTTAAATTGTTTTAAGTTCATAGTTGGTTATAATTGTGTGTGTGTAATATATATATATATAATTATATATATATATATATATATCATTTTTAGCACTGAAGATGACATTTGAAATGTTCAAAGCTCTGCAAATTAAATGTTTGTATATGGACTTGTCTTCTTGTTCCTTATTCGACTAAGGCTTCCACCTCAAAAATCTCTCTCTCTCTCTCTCCTCTCTCTCTCTCTCTCTCTCTCTCTCTCTCTCTCTCATCTATATATATATATATATATATATATATATATATATATATAATTATATAATATTATATATATATATATATAAATGAGGCGTTGCTAGTACGAGGTGACGAGTGTTCCACGAAGGAATAGTTCAACCCTCCCCCATCCACAGACAACTTGGTACAACCAAATGTCCCCTCTCGTACGCTCAAAATGGAGTTATTTTGAATGCGTGTATTAGTGTTATGTGCACCTCGTACACAACAGTCACAAAGTTTAAACACATCTATCTCAAAATTGGTTTGGCGAGTTCGCCCCTCGTACTCGCGATGCCTCATACCTCGTTAACCTCGTTTAAGTTCCGTGTGTTAGTCTCTCTTTACACGAAGGTCAAGCTGATGGCCCCGCCTTTAGACTTGGTTTGGTGGAGGAGCGAGTTTTTCTCTTACGCTCTCCACCGCACATAGCCAGGTACACCTGGCTCATCTGGTACCGTCCTGAGCCAGGCATCTAGTCTTCTCTTCAAAACTTCAACTTTGACCCCTGAAACGTTTCTGAGGTCCCTTGGAAGCTGGTTAAAGAGTCTTGGCCCCCTGACAACCAAGCTACTTTCCTTCAATGTTGAGAAGATCCGTTGTCGGGCCTTTAATTTTGGAACACTACACATTCTGCCTTTCCTATTTTCCAGTGTTGTACATATATTATATAAATATATATATATATATATATATATAATATATTATATATATATATATATATATATATATATACACAGGGTGTTCGGAAAGTCACTGTGCACTTATATTTATTTAATAGCATACAATAGTATAACATTGCATATATGATAGAGGTTATGGATGGGACCATCAGAACTTATAAAAGGTGTTGAAAGTGATGTCCTTTAACAGCAATACAGGCCTGGACCCGTCTTATTTTATTTTGAAACACCTTTGTCAGTTCTTCTTTTGAAATGGACCTTATGTACGCAGTTATTGCAGTTTTCAGGTCATCAAGCGTGAGTGGACGATCTCGATTATATAAGTGCACAGTGACTTTCCGAACACCCTGTATATATATATAGAGAGAGAGAGAGAGAGAGAGAGGGAGAGAGAGGGAGAGAGAGAGAGAGAGAGAGAGAGGAGAGAGACATGGGTAAATAGCTACCTTCGGTTTTTCCATAGTTTTCGATTTGATGATAAAGTCAATAAATAAAAACAGATTTATTGAATGAATACATTTAGAATCGTGTTGTTTTCCCCTTTCCATTATATATATATATATATATATATATATATATAGATAGAGAGAGAGAGGAGAGAGAGAGAGAGAGAGAGAGAGAGAGAGACTGTTTCATGACACGTGGGACGCACTTTTAGGATGGATTCAGGACCTGAAAACAATGAAAAAAGCTTTTACAGACATATGCCCGAAATAGCTTTGTTTCCGAGTTACAGCCCGTTTTGTGTTCCAGCAATTCTTTCCCAAACTGTTTACAAACAATGCTTGCCAACAATGTTTGTGAGTATGTACGAGATTTATTTCATGTATGGCTTTGCCAACTGTAATGTTTCGTACACTCTATGACATATTTCAATATCGTTCAGTGTGGAGTCATCAGTCAGTCAGAGGTGTAACGCGGTGTTTCACTGTTCGTATTCGTAACTTCTTACCGTGAATAAGTGCAGTCCAGTGAAAAAAAACCTTAAAAGTTTTTGTGCTATTCACTGATAGTGTGCATTTGAAGTGAGAATGGAGGCTTATTCAAACAGAGAAATGGCAGACATGCATCTCATGTATAGACTTGCCGAGTGTAATGCGGCCGCAGCAAGACGTCTGTACGCGGAAAGGTTTCCGAATTGCCGTCTGACAGATAAGAAGAACTTTCAGAGAATAGACTGGCGTCTTGGTGATACAGGATCATTCAACAGCGAATTTCAGATGGTGGTAGACCAATCAGCGTCAGAACTGTTGAGTTGGAGGAGCGGGTCCTGAATCGCGTGGAGGAACATCCTGGTGTCAGCACCCGAAGGATAGCAGCAGCAGAGGGTGTAAGAGACACAACTGTGTGGAGAATTTTACGGGAACAACAGCTTTACCCATATCACATTCAGCGAGTACAAGGCCTTACTGAAGCTAATTTCCCACCACGAGAGGCTTTTTGTACTTGGTTCCTTCAACAGTGTGCTCGTGATCCTCTTTTTCTATCCTCCGTGTTGTTTTCTGATGAGGCTGCCTTCACAAGAAATGGCGTGATCAATTTTCACAACACTCATCACTGAGCCGAAGAGAATCCGCATGTCATTATCCAGTCAAGGCACCAACAGCAATTTAGTAGCAATGTATGGGCAGGACTTATTGCCGACAACTTAATCGGTCCTTTTGTTTTGCCTGGAAGATTAACAGGAGAATCATATTCCAATTTTTTAAGGAATGATTTAAGCGATCTACTGGATGAAGTTCCTCTTGGTGTCCGACGTCGTATGTGGTTTATGCATGACGGCGCTCCGCCTCATTTTAGTCAAGTAGCCAGAGACTATTTCGATGATCATTTTCCTGATATATGGATAGGCCGTGGAGGACCCATTGCGTGGCCTGCTCTCTCCCCGGACCAGAATCCACTCGATTTTTACTTGTGGGGTCATCTGAAATCCATCGTTTACGTGACACCCATTGACACGTTGAAATGTTTCGCCAACGTGTAGAACAAGGATGCCAGAAAATCCGAGCAATACCTGGAATATTTGAACGCGTCAGGAAGTCTATGACGAGGCGTATTCAGGCGTGTATTCAAGCGCAAGGCGGTCATTTTGAGCACTTCTTTTAAAGGTAAGGCGGATACTTGCTGGAACACATAACGGCCTGTAACGCGGAAACAAAGCGATTTCGGGACATATGTTTATATAAACTTTTTTCATTGTTTTCAGGTCCTGAATCCATCCTATAAGTGCGTCCCACATGTTATGAAACACCCGGTGTGTGTGTATATATGGTACACCAAAGGTACTCAACAAAGTTTCGTACCTGAAAGGATTTATGGACGAAACAAGGGCGGACATCGTATGCCTCACAGAAATTCATCTAATGGATTGCCAAGGAAATTGTGAAAACTGCGAACACTGTATTGATAAGAAAGAGATAAATACAGAGGATTTCAACTTACTAAGAACGACTAAAACAGCCAGACGTAAAGGTGGCTGTCCTACTGTATATATGTACATGGAAGATCATGTGACAGAGATGGTAAGAAATAAATCAAACAACTTTGTGGAACTCCTAGCAGTGAAAATAGAAAAATTAAACGTGGTACTGATAGTCATCTATAGACCTTCAAATACTCCAACCGAACAATTCTCGGAGGCCATTGGTGATATCAGAAATCTAATAAAGGCTATAAACCCTCCATCCCCCAATATAATGATCTGCGGAGACTTTAGCTTCCCATTTATAAAATACAAAAAGGTGGATAGGAATATATATATATATATATATATTATATATATATATATATATATATATATATATATATACCACGACAAGGGGGACACAAGAGAAGACCAGGAGCAAGCAAAAATGCTGTTGGCTCTCACAAATGAGTTTATGCTGACACAGGGGATAACAGAAAATACCAGAAAAAAATAACTGCCTAGATCTGGTATTCACGAATAACACGAACTTGATTGCTGATATAAAAATAATCCCACCCATTATCCCAGACCACAACTTAATTGAGATATCAACAAATATGGCGACAACATTAAAAGACAGTACACAAATTGAGGAAAGAAGCAAATTTGGGGCCTTTAACTTAAACTCCAAGACTATAAATTGGGAAGCAATCAGATAGAGTGGAGAACAGACGCTGAGAATTTTAGAAAAAATGCTCCGAAATCACAGCCAAAAGGAAAGAGGAGTTGGGTAGAGAGGCAAAAGAGGAGAATATTCCGCAAAAGAAAGAGAGTGGAGGCGAAGTTAGGCAACTGCGGAGATAATGCCAGGAAAGTAATACAAGAAAAACTGGAGAGTATCGATAGGGAGATACAAACCCTGATTAAGGACCATACAGAGAGGAAAGAGGAAAAGGCGGTAGAAGCAATAAAAGAAAATCCAAAATACTTCTATAGGTATGCGAAAAGGAAAACAAAAACGTGCGCCGCTATAGAGGGAAGAGAAATAATGAATGAACCGACGATCTAAAGGAAATATCTGAAACATTGAGACCCCAGTATGAATCAGTTTTCAGTACCCAAAAAGTGACAAAGCAATACCTGACATAGATGCATTCTTTGAAGAGAAATTGCAAGGAGAGTGTATAACAGACTTTGATTTTACCCCAGAAGATGTAGCGAGAGCTATAGGACAAGTGAAACCACATTCATTTGCAGGTCCAAGCAAGTGGAACGCATTATTGATTAAAAACTGTAAAAATGAAATAGCTACACCTTTATACTGGATATGGAGAAGATCCCTAGACACTGGGGAAATACCCAGCATCTTGAAAAGAGCAAACATTGTCCCTATATATAAAGGAGGGGATAGATCTCAAGCAAAGAACTATTGACCAGTGTCATTGACGTCTCACCTCATCAAAGTATTTGAAAGAATAATTAGAGAGAAAAATTACGATTTCTTGGAGACACTAGAAAGATTCAACGAAAATCAGCACGGCTTCCGATCAGGTAGATCATGTCTATCACAACTAATAGAGCACTATAACAATATCCTAAATGCACTGAAAGGGAATGACAAGTACGATGTCATATACACAGATTTTGCTAAAGCTTTCGACAAATGTGATCACGGTATAATAGCACATAAAATAAAATTTATGGGAATAACAGGCAAAGTGGGAAAATGGATCTACAACTTCCTCAAAGAACGTCTACAGGTCGTCAAAATTCAAGGTATATCATAATCAGAATCCGAAGTACGCAGCTCAGTACCACAAGGGACAGTACTGGCCCCACTCCTGTTCATTATCATGCTAACAGACATCGACAGCGGAGTAAACAGCAACAGTATAGTAACATCCTTTGCAGACGATACAAAGATCAGCGGAAAAATCAGCGATGTAAATGAAGTAGAGGTCTTGCAGAGGGACACGAACAAAATATACAAATGGTCAGAAGACAACAACATGACATTTAACACCAAGAAATTTCAGCTCTTGAGATGTGGTAGAAAAGAGGAACTTAAACAGACTGCATATTATGCTCCAGATAGACAGGAAATTCAGAGAAGCACGAAAGCAAGCGATTTGGGGGTAATAATGACCGATGATGCGAAATTCGAAACACACAATCAGACAGCGATAAATAAAGCAAAAAGAGTTGCGAGACAGGTACTAAGAACGTTCAAAAGAAGGGACAGGACAGTAATGATTCCCCTGCTGAGAACACTGATTAAACCAAAACTTGAATGCTACTCAGTCTTGACGTCCCCATATAAAAAGGAAGAAACTAATAGACTAAAAGAAACTCAGACATTTTACAGCAAAGAGTGATGGCTGCAAAGAACTCAACTACTGGGAAAGACTACGTAAACTAAAGCTGTACTCCCTTGGAAGAAGAGAGAGGTACACCATAATCTACATGTGGAAAATGATCGAAAAACTGGTACCAAACCTCAAACTAAACCCAATTACCATTCAAACAACACTGGAAAAAATAGGAAATGCAAGCTGTGTAGTGTTCCCAAATTAAAGGCCCGACAAAGGATCTCTTCAACACTGAAGGAAAATAGCTTGGTTGTCAGGGGCCAAGATTTTTTAACCAGCTTCCAAAGGACCTCAGAAACGTTACAGGGGTCAAAGTTCAAGTCTTCAAGAGAAGACTAGATGCCTGGCTCAGGACGGTACCAGATGAGCCGGGTGTACCTGGCTATGTACGGTGGAGAACGCAAGAAAGCAACTCTCTCCTCCACCAAGCCAGGCATAGAGGCGGGGCTACCAGCTTGACTTTCGTGTGAAGAGAGACCAACACACGGAACATCAACGAGGTTAATGAGGTTTTATATATATATATATATATATATATATATATGTGTGTGTGTGTGTGTGTGTGTGTATTCTCAGAATACAAGCAAGATGTTTCACATAAACAACGGTTCGGGCGGCGCCCGGCAGTTCTAACCTCAATGCCGTCTAGAGCTGGACGGTTGTGTTGTTCTTATTTATGGGGATACGGAGAGCGAAGCAGAAATTCTCACCATTTTTGCTTCTACCAAAAATAATTTAAAAAATAGATTTTGTGGAATTCCACATCAGTTGTCTTTTAAGCCGCTGTAACATTAAGGAGAGATCGAGAGGCTCAGGAAACGCGAAGGACATTCTCAGATTAAGTTTCGTGAGACAAATTTTTGTAAGACAAGATAAGTATGGGAGATAAGGAGAACAGAGCAGAATTCTTCACTATTTTTGCTTCACCAAAAAATAATTTTTAAGGTCGTTAATTGTATTCTGCTTAATTCATCTTTAAACCCTTTGTAACTTTAAAAAAGCAATCTGGGTCAGGGGCGCGCCCTCTAGTTAATATTATTATTGTTATTATTATTGTTATTATTGTTATTGTTATTATTATTATAATTATTATTGTTATTATTATTATTATTCCTTTTACAGATTAGTTTTAATATTACTGTATTAAATAAGTGAAATTTTTTACAAATGAAATGAGTTGCATGCCATTCACTCTGAGCACTTTTTGCGGAATTTGTTCCTAAATGCGAGTTTTCTGAATATATCATGAAATAACTCAAAAAAAATATAATTTATTTTCATAAAAAAGTCAATTTGTATGCATGAAGTCCTCCCCTCCCCCATCGCAATGAAAAAAAAAAGCTAAATGACCGACTCGAAGATTCTGTGAAAATCAGCAAAACCAGAAGAAAAACTGAATGCAAATGGAACTCCTTTTTTGAAAGGAACAGAAATTCTTTGCGAGCAAACTCTTTTGATTTTTTTGTCTCTTGTTCCAGTACTTGTGTGGACATTACTCAAATTTCCAAGGAACAAAATCTAATCACTTCCCTTTAACGATGATTTGACTATTTGTACTTTAAAGAATTTCGTGACTTGAAAAACAAATGAAGAATGTCTTTAATTTTTAATTTAATTTCTGAACAGTGCAAATAAATTTAAATGTTTTGATGTTTGACAGTAAATCCTATATTGGGACATAACAAACTATCGAAACTAAAACGAAGTTTCGAGCCAGCAGTGATACCCTCTCTAGTTGAGCACTTAAATCCAAGCAAGAGTATATTTTGTGTTTTTATTTTCAGTTATTTATATTTGTTTCTATATTCAATTTCTAAGTTTTCTTTGTTTTTAAATCAAAGCCAAAATACATTTTGATCTACAACTCGTAGTTTACCTCTCTACCTAAAACGTTTCCGGTACTCGGAAGAGTATTTTTCTATTGTTTGAAGAGTTTTATGTAATTGGCATATAAATATTCAATTTTTGTCGAACGTAGATTCAATTTTGCGTATAATTTATGCAAACACTGCTTGTTTTACGAGTTTATGGCTTTGGGAATTTATGTATAAATCAACATTTTACAGCTTTTTATATATATATTTTGGGGAAAAGGGACTTGCAGTGTTGTATGAATTGTATTTGTACGAAAGGAGGAATTATGGTTAGAAAACGGAAAAGTATATCAAGGGCAGACTTCGTTAAACTTTTAAATATTAATTCACGAAATCTTCGGACGATTTAATCAAAATCTGCATGAAAAGAAGGTTTTGATAAGAAATCGGTCTGTATGAATTCGATTCAGGGATTTGGAGTCGTTTTATTGTAGGATAGCTCTACATAGCTGGAATTAGGTCATTCTGAAAGAAACAGAATGGAACCTGAAATGGACCGCAATTCCACGAGAATTTTTAAGCACTTGAATGGAACTCTTGATAACTTCATTGCAATTGCGAAGACAGATTGAGGAAAAATACAAAATGCTTTACTTTATCCAATAATGCGGGAAAAACCTTTAATGTAAAATTTTTCATGCAATAATAATAATAATAATAGAAAGTCGATATCAGCCTGTGTCTTTATAAAGGATTTACATTTAATTTCCAATATTCTGAATAGTTTTTTATTTTCGGTACTAAGTTTCTTAATAATAATTCTAGATAAGAATTTGCAGTATGCTAAGAATACTGTCTTCATTTTTTCTTCTGCTGACGCGTTTCGTTCATATACTTTGAACATCTTCAGAGCTTTATACATAATTTTAAAGTAAAATGGGTTTTATATATATATTTTTTTATTGTAAATTTGATACAATTTCAAATTAATTTAAGAATATTCGAAAGTTCGTTAAATTTTATATTAATTTTCGTTTTTTTCATTTTAATGTAAAAGGCTTCGGCAATTTTTAGTTTTTGTACGTTATGTGATGAGTAGAAGATTGGAATGTTTTGCGAGATATTTTCTAACTTTAATATTTTATGATCTACTCTGTAATGTTCGTTAATTTTACTTGGACGATATTTATGTTGGTATGCTCTCTCTTTAATGTGGTTTGTGGTGTAATAGGGTGTGTCAATTTGGGAGGTGAAAATTAATTTTTGCCAATTCCTTCATGAGAGGTTTTAAAAATATGTTTTTGGATGTGAAGAATTCAAATCTGCTATTATTTTTGTGATTGCTCAACACTTAGCTTGGTAAATCTACGTTTGATTAAAAAGCACATAAATTGCTCTCGGAAAACAACATTTATTAATTTTAGCTTCTCAAAATGTCAGGTAATGCTATAAAATTTTTAGTTTCTCTGCATAAAACATATCCTAGTAATCATAAAACATATCCTTGTAATCATAAAACAACATTAGAAAGTAATGATATCAGTAAAAAAAAATATTTAAACAACAAGTTTCATCAAGTCTTGCTTTGATTCGTTCTTGGACATCAGCCGCCGACTTGCTTCTTGGCCTCTGATATAGCCCTCACGTTTCTCATGTGTATACACCCTGCCTGCTGCCTCTGTGACTTGTTTCACACACCTCTCTATTGACTGAGCATGACAGAGCCACTGTGGAACTTGCATAGGCTTGTCAAAGAACTTCTTTACTTCCGCTGTAGTCAGTTTACATGTCAAAGGTTCAAATACCCCGTCAGACCAGTCTGTCAGCTCCAACACGGAAGAAGCACTGGGGTTGATGGAAGGTGTCTTCCTGGGACGTACAGAAAGATCTCCAAGTGTGTCATCATCTCCACCCCTCATGTCAACAATCTTTTGGACACCAGCTCTCCTCTCCTCACTGTCATCTGAGCACAAGAGTGTCTGGATTATCATTTCGCTGAATGCATACCATGCTGAGCGCTTGATGGTTGGCAAAACAGCATCCACTACAGCCTTCTTTTGCAGCCTAACTAGCCGCAGCTGAAACAAGATGTGGCGTGGGCCTTCCACCCAAGAGTGTTTTACTTTGATGTTGAACCAACAGGGGTAGTACACACCAACAATGTATTCCACTATCAGTCTTAAGTTGTTGAGGGTTTTGCCTTTAAGGCCATGTTTTGAAACCCATATGCGACAAAGCCTGTTTGCTGTTGTCAACCACCTTGAATGGCTCACTGGACCAATTTCAAGAAGGGCCAGATCTGTGGGAAGTTCTCCTGTCCTTATGGCCTGTGTGATCCTATACCCGTACGCTTGATCAGTAGAGAGATCCTTTACGACATTGTCACTCAGTGAAGTAAGAGGCTCTCCAATTGAGAGTTTGGTGAATGAAGGATCAATTTCAAGTTCGGTTGCAGTGTCTAGCATCTTGCCAATGTTATCTGTCAACTTGCTGTTAGACAAGGTCTTCCCATCCAGTGCTGTGATCAAGTGTCGCAGGGGTAACTCGTTAGTGTGGAGGGCACAAACCAACCAGATCAGCTTACGGCAAAGCTTGACCTCTACACAATGCATGGAACCACCCTCCCAGCCAGTGTTAACATTTGTAGAATCACCTCCAATGGCCTGCAGGCTTTTATCAATGCCCTTCTTCTTCATGAAATCTACAAGATTATCAGCAATAACTTCAGCAGGTTTTTTTCTCGTTGAGCCTTTCTCAGGAGTGAAATGGTAGAGATATCTTCCACCTGGCTCACTGCACACAGAATAATGCTCTTCTTTGATGATGCTGGGGAACTGACGATCTGAATTGTCTGCTTTCAGCATAACTTTAGTTGTATCTTAACGGCCGTCAAAGAAGATGCAGTCAATTTCACCCATCTTACAAAGATCATCAAATTCCTGATCCAGGGATCTCATAACTTTTTCTTGGGCCCTCTTGACTTTATTGTGATCAACTACAAGTCTCTTGTCTTCTTCAGTGATCAAGCCAGCATTCATAAAGGCAGCAGTGGTGATGGCAGCTGTGGCACGCAGGCCAACACCATATCTGATGCTATGCATAGCAACATTAGGTATTTCTAATGTGTTGTACTCTGGCTTTTTATTGGAAGTTGAAGACGTGCTTGGTATTTCTAATGTCACTTCATAACTTCCATCCTTTCCATCTTGAGCATCAGCTATTTGTTCTTCATTTTCATCATCAGAGAAAATTATTTCATTTGATGACATTGAAACATCCTGCTTACTTGTCTGCTTATATTGAGCAAGTCTTCTTCTTTCGTCTTCTTGCCGCTTCTGCTTTTTGACTTGTCTGTTGTGCTCAGGTTGATCTGGCAAGCCCATCTGATGTGGTCCAATAGAACCAGACTTGTCTCTACCTTTAATGAAAGCAAGTTCCTTCACAGGGATCTTCATCTCCCTAGGGCATGTACAGTTAATGTGAGTTTCGTTTTTGCAACCAGCATCTGCAAGGCAGCCAAATTCAGAGCAGAGAACAATTTTACACTTGCAACTGAGGATGTCAAAAAGCTTGTCAAGTTTTGCAATGAAAGCCTCTTTGACATGTAGCTTTCTCTCCCAAGAGATATGTTTTTGGCATGCTCCCAGCTCTCTTGGATCTTGTTTAAGATTGTGATTCGTGAATTTACAACGGTGGCTACAAAAGAACTGTTTGCTCGTTCCCACTTTTCAAGCACTTTAAGATGTCCTTTGCAAGACTGGCTGGGTAGTTTCTCACATCCTCACCACTTTGTTCTCTTAGCAGTAGCCCATATTTCAGAACGTCTCGCAGAGTTGGGAGTTCAGAGGGCAACAACTCTCTACCAGTTCCAATTAGGTTGCTCATATGTGTGAATGTCCCCAGTCTTGTCCTCCTTTTAGAAGCCATTGTAGGTCAATTCCCACTGGTTAGGATGGTAGCACTGACGGACAAGTAATCTTCAGCATACTGATGAATATGTTTCAACCTGTGAAATAAGCAAAAACAGCAGTGCATTATATATACAGCATATATAATTATTATATAATTCCACAAAAAAGTCAAAAAAGTCACTATTTTTATGTAGCTTCTTACCAAGCAAAACTAAATTATATTAAATTAACAAAAATCTTTAGAATTCCTAAGTCATGCTGCAACTTTTTAGCACCCCTCATATTTGGAATTTGAAAGTTGAAAAATTCGACACACCCTAGTGGTGTAACCAATGTAAGTCGACGTACAGTCAACTACAGGACATGTAAATTGGTACACCACATGATGTTGCTTATCATGTGGTGTACCAATTTACATGTCCTGTAGTTGACTGTACGTCGACTTACATTGGTTACACCACAAACCACATTAAAGAGAGAGCATACCAACATAAATATCGTCCAAGTAAAATTAACGAACATTACAGAGTAGATCATAAAATATTAAAGTTAGAAAATATCTCACAAAACTTTCCAATCTTCTACTCATCACATAACGTACAAAAACTAAAAATTACCGAAGCCTTTTACATTAAAATGAAAAAACCGAAAATTAATATAAAATTTAATGAACTTTCGAATATTCTTAAATTAATTTGAAATTGTATCAAATTTACAATCAAAAAATATATATACAACCCATTTTACTTTAAAAATTATGTATAAAGCTCTGAAGATGTTCAAAGTATATGAACGAAACGCGTCAGCAGAAGAAAAATGAAGACAGTATTCTTAGCATACTGCAAATTCTTATCTAGAATTATTATTAAGAAACTTAGTACTGAAAATAAAAAACTATTCAGAATATTGGAAATTAAATGTAAATCCTTTATAATAATAATAATAATAATAATAATAATAATAATACGTATTTCAAAATATTTCATTCAAAAGTTCAAATCTTTAAGATTCTTTGAAAACTTTGAAAACTATATTCATATACATATGCAGCAATGAAACTAATAAATTAACCTTATTTAATATATATATATATATATATATATATTTTTTTTTTTTTTTATCGTTGCTGACTACGAATCCATCGGCCCCGGGATCGAGACCCGGTGACGGCAGCCGTCGTGCAGCAAAACCCAGCTGTTCATCCTTCCACACAATAAAAGTAGGTGGTTGGTAGATAAATGGGTACCCTGGGTGGCCTAGTCGTTAAAAAGCTGGGCTGCTGGTGGGGCGTGTTTCGGATTCCATGTTAAACTATTTGACCTACACTTTGACCTTCGTCAGAATGAACAATTCGGGCGGAAGCTAACCAAAGGTGTGTACACACACACACACACACACACACACATATATATATATATATATATATATATATATATATATATATATATATATATAAAACAAAGGTGTGTTGCATACATATATATATATAATGTTGTTATAATGTTATATTATATTAATGTTATGTTATAATGTTATGTATATATATATATATATATATATATATATATATATATGTATATGCTGCAAACCCACAAGGAAAAAGAAAAACGATTCCAAGGCCTTTCGTGTATTCAAAGCTACACCTCGTCAGGGAATGACGAGGTGTAGCTTTGAATACACGAAAGGCCTTGGAATCGTTTTTCTTTTTCCTTGTGGGTTTGCAGCATTTATTCATTTCACGTGTTTTATTGTGAAATTCATCCCATATATATATATATATATATATATATATATATATATATATATATATATTAATTTTCTTAGGCAGAACACTTCATCTCATTTTTCTTTTCTCGAATTTCTTCCCTTCCTCAGTTCTTTCAAGACTAAATTTAAGATTTTTATTAAAAATTGGAAAGAATTTGAAGTAAAAGTGAAAATGAAGAAAAGAAAGTCTCATCTCACATTTGTGACCTGCCATTTTATCCATCACGGATCTTCGCATTGCGTGAAAGATGTTTATTATTCGTGGTGTGGAGATTAGAAGACGATGAGAGAGAGAGAGAGAGAGAGAGAGAGAAGAGAGAGAGAGAGAGAGAGAGAGAGGAAAAGAGATGGATGAATTTTTCGACGAGCTGCCTAGGAAGCATCAGACTTCCGTCATAAATGGTGTCCACCGAAGGAAATAGTTGTGCCCTGTTTCTTGCAGGGATTTGGGTCATCCATAACTTGAGGTAATTACCCATACTGGTTTCAGAGTAAAGGACTGGGGATGAAAAATGAGAGACCAATAATTTGCGGTGTTTAATATTGATGATTTAATGTGACTTCTAAATTTGCTTAAATAAAACGCTCGTGGATTCGTTAACATCCGAACATTTTTTGATGAAACTAAGTACTTATATTATATTGGTTTAAATTAGGTCAGGTTAGGTTCCGTTTGGTTAGATTAGGTCACATTATATTCGGTTACGTTACGCTAAGTTAAGTTAAGTTAGGTTTAAGTTTGGTTAGGTTAGGTCACATTATGCTCGGATAGGTTACGCTAGGTTAGGTTAGTTTAGACATTACCAATGAAAACCTGAATGTATGGGTTAGTCACTTAGTTAAAATATTAAATCGACTTTTCATTTTCATTTGAAATCCATATACCTGCATGAGGTCGATCTGGAATAAGGCTGACATGCATACTGTGGAACGTTGACCTTATGAAATTCGATTTAGTTCTTGTAATCTAATTAATTTTAGTTAAAATTTACACTGTAAATTCAGCAAAACAACAAGTAAAATTTTCAGAATGGTTGAAAGTATCGTTGTCCACCATTTTTCTAAATTTCACTTTATATCGATGCTAATTATTTATTATCAAAACCACTATAAATTTATGGATTAAATAGTTCAGATATTTGGCGGCGTGGAATGTATTCTAAAAACGTACGTTTTCAAAGGTAATATTACGTTGTTGGTGACAGATTATATAGGCTAGCCATAATTAAATTCTTTCCTCTTTGTCTAATAACATGAGTATAGCCTTGTTCCGCGACACACGCGAATGATTAGTTGGGAGTCGAGTTTATTTTTTGTTGAGTCTTCAATTACTTCTTACAGCCATTCTCTGCAAAGAAAATGTACAACTTTTTAAAAGAAGTTATCTTCTCAGAAAGTACGTATCATCTCTTTTCTTTTGCAAAAACTTGATACTGAATAGATTTATTGGCTGAGCGCTTGAATTTTGATAACCACAGGTTTAATAAGTCATGTACCCATCAAAATAATAGCCAACATTCAACTTGCGGTGCGCTTTGGTTGGCGACATCAACACATCACGCTGGTATACAGTAGAGGAAGATCGATTCGCTAAATGTCGACATACTAATATCGAAGAGTTCGATCTTATGCATGTCAGTCCATTTCGTGTTAAATTAGTTTAAATTAGGTTAGGTTAGATTCGATTTGACTAGATTAGGTTACATTATGCCCGGTTAAATTACGCTAGGTAAGATTAGATCCGGTTAGGTTACGCTAGTTATTTTTATTAAAAATCCGAAATGTACAGTATGTTTGAGTTAGTCACTCTCAGTTGAAATATTAAGCAAACTTTTTGTTTTCATTAAAACTTGAAATGTAGAGAGCTGCAATAAGATCATTCTGGCATAATATTAGTATAATATTGAACGACGACTTTATGAAATTTGACGTCGTTTAATAATTACAATGCCGTGAACTTATAGGGAGAGGAATTTTTTTCTTAAAATTAAATTTGGCCACGGTGTTGAAAATTGCGATTAGATATAAAAAGAGAAAACAAAATTTAATGAACATAGATATTCATTTTGAGGATCCCTCAAAATTAGAATTTAGAAACCTTAGAAATATTGAAAATTGAATAATTTTAGATTATTTCGAACTGTACAAGCGTACATAGGTATATATTTTTGTCATCTCGCCTTCTCTCTTCATTCCCTGACGAGGTGTACTTCTGAATACACGAAAGGCCTTGGAATGATTTTTCTTTTTCCTTGTGGATTTGCATCATATATATATATATATATATAGACCTGTTAGGTTGAATGAATGCCCGGTTAGGTCATTTGAATGCCGGTTACGTCAATTAAATGCTAGGTTAGGTTAATTGAATACCCGGTTAGGTTAATTGTACGCCCTTGGCGATTGGTTAGGTTAAGTCGTGATATTTTCGTTAGTTTTAACGAAAATATCACGACTTAACCTAACCAATCGTTAGTTGACCTAACCGGGCATTCAATAATTTTACGATATACATATGACCTTAGAGGCTGACGACACATAGCCTATAACCGAATGCCCGGTTAGGTCAACTGAATGCACGATTAGATTAAATGAATGCCCGGTTAGGTCAACTGAATGCACGATTAGATTAAATGAATGCCCGGTTAGGTTAATTGAATGCCCGGTTAGGTTAATTATACGCCCTTGACGATTGATTGGTTAGGTTAAGTCGTGAAATTTTCGTTAGTTTTAACGAAAATATCACGACTTAGCCTAACCAATCGTCAAGGGCGGAAAGTTGACCTAACCGGACATTCAATAATTTTACCGTAGGTTTATATATATATATATATATATATATATATATATATATATATATATATATATACAGGGTGTCCCATAAGTCCGGCATCATAGGAGAAATTCATATTTTTCTATTTCTACAAACCATAATTTATGCTCGGGATGCCAATTTCCCGTCCACCATTCTGTTGAGTGACATGGCTGTTTTTTATGGAAATGGTGAGGTAAATCGACAGAACACCCGCTACTGGTCTCAAAACAACCCTCACTGGTATACCTCTTCAAAGGAACAAGGTGCATCTCGGGTGATGGTATGGTGTGGCATTTGGAAGGATCGCATCATAGGTCCCCTCTTTTTCGATGAACATGTCACTGGAGGCACCTACCTACGTATGCTCAAGGAAGAAGCATTTCCCAGAGTCTTGAACGAAGAAGGAAATTTCCCAACATGGTTCCAGCAAGACGGCGCTCCTGCACATTACAGCACCCAAGTAGGGGAATACCTGTACCAACAATTCCCTGATCATTGGATAGGACGTCGAGGGCCTGTGGAATGGCCAGCTAGAAACCCGGATCTCACGCCACTAGATTTTTATCTCTGGGGCCACTTGAAAGCGCTGGTATACGCAGAGAAAATTAGGAGTGTTGAACATTTGCGGCAGCGCATTATTGGGGCATGTAACACCATTACTCCTGACATCATTCACCGTGTGCTTGCTGACTGGGTATCACGTCTGAATTTGTGTATTGAAAACAATGGTGGACATATTGAGCACGTTCTGTAAATAAAAGCTTTTGTTTTGCCTTTTTTATTATTTTTCCTATGATGCCAGACTTCTGGGACACCCTGTATATTTCCTCGGAGGCTGACGCCACATAGCCTATGTTCTTATATATATATATGTATATGTGTGTGTGTGTGTGTATATATGCTAGAGCTCCGCCCATTTTATGACGCGTCTATGATAGAGTTCCGCCCATTTTATGTCACTATCTTTTATGACGTGTCTATGATGTCACTATCTTTCAACCAATCCGGAATACAGAGGCCTCCAGCGGCCTCAGATGACCTCGGAGGCCGACGCCAAATAGGCTCTGTCCTTTCCCGGCCTCAGTTACCCCTATTCCCCAAGTCCCATCCAAATCTGGCCAGTGGTTTGGCTGGCCAAAAGACACAAAGAAAAAAGTTTGCAGGTAATTCGACCGTCACAATTATTAGTATAGATAAGGCTCCATTATGATTACTGCGAGTCTATATGAACAGCTACCATAATTAAACTTTTTATATACTAGTGAATTTGAACCAAAAATAGACATTACACAACCAGCCTCCACACTCCCTCATTCCCCTTCTCCACCCACCAGTCTTCTTTCTATTACGCTTGCTCATCATTATCATATACTCATCATCCTTTTCAGATGTTTTTCGCTTCCATCCTCAACCTGTTTTGTTCTTCATATCCCCAGTTTGTGAGTTGTGAGAAAGTGTTTTGGAAACAGTAAACAATGATACTCCAACTTTAGCAGCTATTTGTCTATGAGTGTTGCCTTCTTTATGGAGAACAACAATTTTCAACCTATTATTGAATGAAATTTCTTTATTTGGAGCCATTATATTATCTTATCTGTAAAAAATATTAGGAGATGAGACATTTTTGTATTAAAGTTTAACAAATAAGATAACATTTTTAAAGAAACTTGCAATTACATGGGGGTATAAACAACATGTGTGAGTCATTAAATCTATAAAACATGTTATTACGTCAAATTGAATACAATATTTATCAGTAAAGAACCTGGCCCTCAAAATTAGCAAAATCAATAAAAACTAGTGGTGTACCAATTCATCGGCATTGGCAGAATCGGCCATTTTTTGGGCACTGGAATCGGCCAAATTTAGCTGATTCTCTTAAAGATTATTTGAAATTTTAAAATCTTCATTACAAAACAAAATCTATATTTACAGAGAATTGAACACCACAAATCATAGAAGCGCTCATCTTCCGTCATTTGTCTCATATTTTCTGGTGTGGCTAATTACATCCGCTGCTTCCTTGACAAGGCTATATGAGTATATAACTAAAAGTTTAGAAGGAGAAAGAAAATTTATAATTTTGTCTGCTAAGCCCCGCCCAGTTCTTGACTCGTGATAACACACTACAAATAATTCACTGGGCAACAACAAAAAAAATTTTTCGTGTCCCAAGAATGAAAATACCTTATTCTTATAGTATTTTCTGTGCTGAATCCAAATAAGTTTGTAAAATTTCTCTATCAGGTCTGGTTTTTGTGTGACATGCAATTTAATTTTTAAAAACCCATATAGTTACATACTTATTAAAATATGATCGAAAAGACATACCTGTAGTTTAAAAAATAGCTTGTTTTGATTTTCTGCTGTGCTTTGCCTCAGGCATGTCTCTCTTAAGAGTCCAGCAATAGTCAGCCAGCATACTGGGGCTCCATTTGCCTTGGTAACGGTTTTCCATGGCAGAAATATCCTGATGAAAACGCTCACCATGTTCGTCGCTTACCGCACCCAGGTTTTCCGGAAAAAAGTCCAAGTGAGAGTCCAAGAAATGAACCTTTAATGACATATTGCACCCCATTGCTTGGTAAGACTTAAGAAGATCTCCTACTATTTCAGGATAGTTTTCGGCCTTGTGATTTCCCAAAAAATTTGTGCAGACACTTTTGAAACTCTGCCACGCAGCTTTCTCAACTTCATTCAACTTTCCTTCAAATCTCTCATCTCTTAACAATTCTCTGATCTGAGGGCCTACAAAAATGCCTTCTTTAATCTTGGCATCACTGATCCGGGGAAACTTATTTCTCAAGTATGTGAATCCTGTTTGCGCTTTATCCATCGCTTTAACAAAGTTTTTCATAAGTCCAAGCTTGATATGCAAAGGAGGAAGGTACACTTTCTCAGGGTCAACAAGTGAACTATTCACAACATTTTTCTTGCCTGGAACAAGTGAAGTGCGTTTTGGCCAATCCTTCTTAACGTAGTGGTTTTGCTTGTCCCTACTGTCCCACTCACATGAAAAACAACAGTACTTGGTGTAACCTAGCTGCAACCCTAGCAAAAGTGCAATGACCTTCAGATCTCCACAGATATTCCACTTATATTTCTGATACTGAAACTTTTCTAAAAGCAACTTCATGTTGTCGTATGACTCTTTCATGTTTGCAGCATGTGCAATAGGTACAGAAGGAAATTTATTTCCGTTGTGAAGAAGGACTGCTTTCAAGCTGACTTTTGAGGAGTCAGTGAACAATCGCCACTCATCCACGTTATGTTCATGACCAAGAGCCCCCATGACTGAATTAACATCTTTACAAAACACAAGTCCATCTTCATGGGAGAACCATTCTTTGAATTCATCATGGCGGCTGCAGAAAAAACAAACTTTAGTGTCACGTTGCAGTAGATTCCAACCCTTTAATCTTGAACCTAAAAGTTCAGCCTGCTTCTTAGATAATTTCAAATCACGAACTAAGTCATTTAGATCTCCTTGTGACAGTAAATGTGGTTAATTGGAGGAACAAGTAGCCTGGAATGTTGGATCAGAAATGTCTTCATCTTTTTCCTCGTGATATGCTACAGCTACGTTTGATTCCTCATCACTTAAACTTACATGTTCAGGAGGATTTGGTACTGGAAGTTGAGCACTGTGGGGAACTGGTCTCATTGCAGACGGTAGATTAGGGTATTTCATAAGGCTCTTTGTTTTTGAAGTGATCCCCTTTGTATTTACCAGGCAGAAATAGCAGTCTGTTGTGTGATCTTTGGGTTCCCTCCAAATCATTGGAATAGCAAATGACATGTGACGTGAACCGTTTAGCCATCCTGTAAGTAGTCGTACACATGTCACACAACAAATGTGAGGGGCCCAACTCTTGTCCTGATCGCCTACTTTACATCCGAAATAAAGTTCATAGCATTTTTTTACTAATGGTGTAAAGTTACGTTTCTGGGATTTTAAAGTTAGATCACCACATACATAACAAAAGGAATTAGGATGATTCAGACAGTTCCGCGGCATTACAAAACCTCTATATGAATACAATACTGGTGTAAAATTAACAAGAAGCAACAGACACTAGCTGTTAACACTGTGACATTTACAAGCAGACTGACTTGGAGCTGCTCTACACACAGAAACTAGGCTCATGTCTGAACAGGTACAAACATGTTTCAACCTGCACAGTCTGCTGCTCCGACCAAATTTATCCTGCCAGCATTATCAGAACTTTCTCCCCAAAGGAATAAATTTTACTAATTTTACAGAAAAATTAATACAACATATGAAAATGAAAATGAAAATGAAAAGGTTTATTGACAGACTATAGTCCATATGACAAATATTATTAATACAATGACAGTTCATACACTAAGGATAAAAATATATACAATTGATTAGAAATAATACTGCACTGTCGAAGTTAAGTGGAGCTACAGACAGACGTTTTCGTGCCAAAAAGTCCATAGCTTAGAGGATAAATGGCAGGACTCATGGATAGCTTGGATGATCGGGTTGGTTGATTTTTTAATTCTTTGCATTAGACTGTGTTGAGCACGTCTTGTTACCTTCGGGAAGCTCGGAACATTGCGGGTTGCAAACATTTGCGAAGCTGAGCATCTCGGGGGTAATTTATGTAAGAGTCTAAACGACCTGTTGTACAGCAAATTTAGGGTTCTGCCAGAACCTTTTTTATAATTCACTCAGAGTTGCTGACCGTATATATTACTGCAGAAAGTACGAAAGAGTGTGTCTTTAGCTTCACTTGTACAGAAACGAAAGTTCCTTATGGTCATATTCGCTTTAGCACACAGGCTTCGAGATTGTTTTCTTATATCCGAGTGATCACTCAAGGAGCTGGTAATAGTTTGACCCAAATACTTAAACTCTTGTACTTCCTCAATTACTTCACCATTCATTTTAAACCTTATATCAGCTGGTTGATTACAGCTTTTAGGATGAAATTGCATAACCTTAGTTTTTGTCACATTAAAAAGAATATCATGTTTCTGCGAATACACTTCGCAGACTTTTAGTAGCCGATCCAGACCTTGTCTCACCCCACAAGAGGAGCCAAAACACTCGGATAGTACATTGCCCCACCTAACAGTGAAAGATTGGTGGGAATACCAAAATTTCAATAAATTTAATATGTACATGGGAACCTTCCTGTCTTCTAGTTTTGCAAATAAAATATTGTGGTTCACCCTATCATATGCCTTACTTATATCAAGGAAACAGCTATAAATGGTTGAATTACTGTCAATGTATTTAGATATTGTTTCTTTAAGTACATAGATACACAGGTCAGTTGAGTAGGACCTTTTAAAGCCAAACTGATTAGGAGATGTCCATAGGAAATCATTTAATCGGAGTAACAAGAGTTTTTCTAGTAGTTTCGAGAAGCAGGAAGCGACAGCAATAGGCCTGTAATTATTGCTGGACAGAATGTCTCCATACTTATTTTTGACCAGGGGCAAGATATATACCCTCGTGAACTCTGCAGGGATATAGCTATGAGCAAGCATGGCTGATAGGAGCAATGATATATGCAGACATACTACGCCATTTGCATATTTTAAGTGCTCATTCGATAAGTCATCTACCCCTGACGCAGAACCAGTCTTTAACTCTTTAATTAACATCTTTACTTCAGAAAATGATATCAAAATATTTTCCCTTGTCCCTCCCACAATCGTTTCGCTGCAATCTATCTTAAGATTATCCCTACTCACACTATTAAGAATGTTAGAGTAGTGGGTTTTCTACAGCTTTGCAATTTCATCGTCCCCAGACACCCCATCGATTGTCGGAGGGAGGACATTTTTGACACCCGTTTGATTCTTAACAAATTTCCAAAATTTGTTATTATCGTTATTTATGCGAGCTTCACAGGCTTTTGATGCTCGAATAGACTCTTCTTCCTGTTTACATCGCCTTATGGCCGCCTTATACTGACCCCGACTTCTACACATATTTATGTATACTGGTCCTAATCTGGGTCTACCATGAAAGCACCACAAATCGTAGGCGTCTTTCGATTCCCTCTTCAGGGGGGCAATAAAATCATTCCATCCAGGAATAACCTTAGTATGATAGTTGTAAGATTTAATCAAGGGGCTTCCTGCTTCGCTTGACAGGGATATTATCTTACTATAATACCTATCTATGAGTTTACAGTGAGAATCATTTGAGCAAGGATTACTACAGCCAAGGTGCAAAATTTCTAATATTAATATATTTTATTATAGTTATATTAATTAATATAATATATTATTATATTTATTATTTTTATAATGTTTTATATTATAATATTGTTATATACTTAATTATATATAATATGTTATTATTTTTTTACCCGGTGATCATGCTAAATGAGGAAAAAATGAACATAGCGTCACAAGTAAACTAAGCCTGATAGAAAAAATCTGATTTCATATTTAGATTCAGCATGAAAAAGTACACTTAGAACACCCATCAAAACCCTTGTGACAAAATTGTTGTTGACCAGTGTAATCAGTGTGTCTATAATTCGTAAATACTACGAGTATATTGAAGGAATATACGATAGCATCACTGTTATTGGTAAGTACAAGTGTACATTGTACATAGCATGATCGCTTAGTTATATGGCTTTTTTTTGTGAATTGATCAATATTGTAGTTCCTTTTAAAGTGACCAAGAGATTTTACCTTGTAAAAACCTAAAACATGTTTTTAATAATGTGGGGAATCGAAAATCTATAATTTTTTTATAGACATCTACATCCGCGGATGTCAACTGCGTAAAATCTGACATCCGTTACATCACTAGTTTATTTTACAATGGTAATTTTACAATACTTATAACTCTTATGGATAAATATTAGATTTGGAAAAAAATTATATAACTATCCCCTACATTAAAAATCGAAGCACACTGACGACTTACTTTATACTTGGATACACATAAACTAAAGAAATCCTTTATTATTACGTTGTGTCAGAAATTGGTATTAAGGAAGAATTACAGAAGCGGTACACACACTGTATTTCATGACTTACACTCAGTTTGGCTTTTTATATTTATGCTGAAACTAACAATAAAACTAGACTGCATTTTAGCGAGATGCCAATCGATACCGACGTCTTAGTGATCTTGCGATGACAGGTGTAGGTGAGTATGTGGTCTTGTGACCTCATACATACATACATACCCACATACAAATCACACTAAACACCCTATCTCTGCCACCTTCTTCGCCGTCGATAATTAGCAGATTTCTAGTGGCATACATCAATGCAAAAAATAAAAAAATTTTACAGTTGACTAAAACTACAATGAAATCAATACTTAAAATAGCGATTAAGGAAAATATAACAAATTAATTAAAACAATATAGGTAAAGAAATACTAAAAATGGTAAACATTATAATATTGATGATTCAAGTTCAGTAGTATGACCGCAAAATGGACGAGTGCAAATTGCAATGCAATGTTGATCAAAATGTTGAAGAAAAAAAAAAGGTTGGCCCCTGGGGTTGGCACCCATGTGGGAGGGTGTTTAGCCCTGAAGCTGCATGAAGGGAGAGAGAGGGTTGGTTCTAGAGAATGACCTCCCCCCCAAAAGGGGCCCTGATCTAGGAAGGTAGCCTAAGAGAGAGAGAGAGAGGAAGAGAGAGGAGGAGAGAGGAGAGATGTCTTCGCAGGCATATCTCATCGGATACTGACGCTCTTGACCTCAGCAGTCGGCTTAGAAGTCTTAATCAGCCAGTTGGCTTAATCTAGCTTAGAAGCCGTAATTGGCTTAGAAGGCTTAATCTGACTTAGAAGGCGAAACCAGCCATTTGGCGTAGTGTATATATTATATATATTTATCGAAGCACACATGCATCGTTTATATATTCCCATCATCCCAGTTATTTCTATCGTTTATATATATACAAGGTGGGCCGAAAGTCTGGATCCATAGGAAAATATTTATTTTAATACATAAATTAAAACAAATGGTAAATACTTAAAATGAATATCAACTTTAACTCGTAAATGCGTATCCGTGATACTGTACAGTAGTTCGTACTCCAGTATAAATACTCAAATACTTTTTTATTTCAGCCCAGAAATGGCTTCGAATCTAACAACAGAAGACCGGGTAGAACTTGTGCTCATGTACGCAAGACAGGGCGCTACACACAGAGAAGTTGCTACCGAATTCAATAGAAATCATCCTGATAAGCATCCAGTAACACATGCGACTGTTGGCAAGTTGTTTAGACGTTTCAAAGAAACAGGAAGTGTACATGATCGACGGCGTTCTGGTCGTCCAAAAACTGCAACTGATGAAAATACCTCTGCAATGGTATGTGAAACTTTAACGAATAGTCCAGTAAAGTCAACAAGAAGATTATCAAATGAAACACGCATCTCGAGAACGTCAATTCGAAGAATTATTAAAAATCATAAATTCCATCCCTAAGTGTCTCGATGTCAGAGGCCGCCAATTTGAGCATTTGTTATAATTTGTTGTTTATACTGGAGTACGAACCACTGTACAGTATCACGGATACGCATTTACGAGTTAAAGTTGATATTCATTTTAAGTATTTACCATTTGTTGTAATTTATGTATTAAAATAAATATTTTCCTATGGATCCAGACTTTCGGCCCACCCTGTATGTATATATATATATATATATATATATATATATATATATATATATATATTAGGGTGCCCATTGTCTATATGATAAAATTTTAAAATTGACTTACAGCTTAGCACACAATGTGAATTGGTTACATATCGACACAAAACTTTTCAGGAAAAATCTTGTTCAATTTAATGAATATTAAGTGGGTGCTCAACGACTTCAAAAGCTCAAGTCTAAACCTGTCATTCTCAGTCACTCGCGAACCTTACGTCAGTGCAGATAGGCAATGCTAATTTTTCTCACACGCTCACAAACACGCTTACATGTGTGTATACGTATTAGAGGCCTGCGCGGGTTGCCTGCGGGTGCGGGTACCCGTGGGTACCTACATTGCGGGCGTGATGTGGGCCCCACTTCAAAATACTTGGGGGTGCGGGGCGGGTGCGGGTCAAGTTAAGGTGCCCGCGCAGACCTATAATACGTATACAACCATATATATGTATAATTGTGTTTTTCTGTAACAACCATATATATATAAAATTGTGTTTTTCTGTTTCAGATTTTCAGATAGTGTTTAAAATATGATATTCGATCCTTATAGTGGTTAAACAAAATTATGTCTTCTACAAGAAGTAAAGAAGCTGTTTATCTGTTAGAAATTCCATTTGCGCACCTACCAGAGACAAAACTACCACTAAAAAAGGAAATTTTGTCAGTTTATTTTTTCCATTTGCACGGAAAAAAATGCTCCCGTAAGGAGTCTATAAATTTAGTAGCAGAGGAATTGATGAATATATGGGACAAGGCAAAAATTGCAACGAGCCACAAATCTTATGTTATCAAACTGATTAATAAACTTGTTGATGATTATAATTTATTGAAAAAGAATAAACGTAGGAAAACAGAGACTCTGTGTTCAAAGGAACAAAAGTTTGTCGAATCTCTAAGTACATTACAGTATTTGACATTGCTCATCAAAATGTCCTATCTCTAACCAAAAGAGAGGAAGACCGTGCTTTTCTTATTGCTCAAAGACAGAAAGGCCGACCAGGTTATATGGCAGGCATAGACAAGAAAGAAGTCAAGAAACAGCAACGAATCATGAAGCGAGAACGAGCATTGGAATCACAGCGTTTGAAAACTCATTCAGAAATGCAAGAAACTGTCGCAACTGTTGTTTGTAGCATCAGTTCCAGCAGTGATGAAGATATTTGCCTTCCCTCAACTTCAACCTACAATACTGATAAAGCTCTAAAGGAGGTTTCAATTCGTAAGGCACCTAAACGAGGCACTAAACAGGTAATTGATAAAGCAGTTGTCTCTGCACTGGACAGGACATCAACAAGTAGAAGTGCATCGCATATTATCAGTGCCATAGCACAAAGTCTTGGGCATGACGTTGGTGACATGACAATTAGTCACAGGGCCATTCATCGGGCTAGAGCCAAATATCGGAAAACTAGTGCGCTGGAAATAAAAAACTCCTTCGGCAATGCTCATATCCCTTTTGTTTTACACTGGGATGGCGAAATGTTACCAGACCTCACAAGTCAAGATCAGACAAATGTTGATCGCTTACCAAACGCGGTTTCTGGAAATGGTGTTGAAAAATTACGGAGTGTCCCAAAACTTCCTGATTCCACTGGAGAGACGGCCACTAAAGCAGTAATTGAAACAATTGAAGAGTGGAATATCACACACAAAATTATTGGCTTAAGTTTCGATACCACTGCCAGCAACACTGGACAAAGGGCAGGTACATGCACTATACTAGAGCAATACCTTAAAAAGGATATATAATTTTTCTGGCATGCAGACATCACATTCATGAGCTTGTTTTGTGCAAAGCATATGAGATACTTTTGAACGATAACTCAAAATCTCCAAACATAGAGATTTTCAAGCATTTCCAGAAATTCTGGCCAAAGGTCATTCAAAATGAGTATCGGCCTATTACCCATGCAGATGTTGGCGCAGAAGAAATTATTGCTCTTAAAGATGACATTATCATGTTCGCAAACGCAACCCTACACGAAAAAAGCCTCGGGATGATTATCGAGAGCTTCTGGAGCTCTCAATCATATTTTTGGGCGGGATTCCAATCACAGGTATTTCTTTTAAGCGCCCAGGTCCTGTCCATCGAGCAAGATGGATGTCAAGAGCCATTTACTCTCTCAAAATGTGGTTGTTTAGAAATCAATTCGATCTACAGAAGGAAATACCGAATTTGAGATTAAAAGGAAATACAGCTTCAGAAAGGAAATGGGTAAACTTTTTAAATTTTAATATATTTCTTGTAAATATATATTTAAAAGCATGGTTCCAAAGCTCTGTGGCTTAAAGGCTCCAGCAAATGATCTGAAGCTCTTTCAAGAGCTGAACTGTCTTAGAAATCAAAATTTATAAAATGCTCTTACTACTGTCTTTGGACGCCACCTGTGGTACTTAAATGAGGTAAATGTTGCTCTTGCATTTTTGATCCAGAGATATCATTTGATGTCAAAAGGATGATGGCCAAAAATGCAAATGAAGTTCCTTGCCATGAAGATTTTGTGCGTAGGGTTCAGCCCTTTGATCCTTCTCACAAAACTTTACCTGATTTTTGCACACAAAGAACCAAATCATTTTTCACAATCACAGGAGTATTCGCAGAATTTCTTCATGAAGATCCTTAAAGGTGATCAGTTTCGGCACATTACAATGCCGCAAAAGAAATAGTTAAAAATTTGAGAGTTGTAAATGATCTTGCAGAATGTGGTGTAGCTCTCATTACGAAGTTCAATGCAACACTAACAACAGGTAAAAATCAAAAACAGGACCTTTTGCAGTTTGTAGAACACCATAGGAAACAAAACCCCGAAGCCAAGAAATATTACTAAAAAATGTATGTTAATAAGTGTTATTCAAAAAATATACTGTGATTATTTTATGTGTAAAATATATTATGTGTGTAGTTTTTGTATAGGCCTACAAAGAGATTAAAAAAGATAGGCTTAAGTGAATGTTCAGAAGACTCCAGAAATATATTTGTTAAATTTTGAAAATAATTAAGCTCAAGTTGAAATAAAGTCTTAAAAGTATGGAATTTATTTAGTTATGGTACAACTTTTTTGAAGTGGAACTTTTCAGTGAATTGAGCACCCTGTTAATATTAACTAAATTTAATAAAATTTTGTCTATATTAGTTTTTCATTCATTGCCACAAAATAAAGATATGTGGTATTAGAAAAAATAAAGTTTAATTTTAGGCACACCCTGTACGCCTCACTGGTAATCCTTTAAGGTTTTAATTTTTATTTTTTTTATTTTTACTTCTCTGTTTATTGCATATATATATATGTATGTATGTATGTATGTATGTATTTGTATATATATGTAGATATGTATGTATATATATATATATATATGTGTGTGTGTGTATGTATGTTATTTATTTTTTCTTTTTTTTTCTTTCTGTAACCTATATATAGGCTGTAACCTTTTTATGTACTTCAGTGTTCCTGAGGATGTCATTAGACGAAAGCGCTTGAGCACCATTTTGTGTTTCCTTTCCTTCGTGGTTTTATTCATCATATATATATATATATATATATGTATTTACCCAGAAAGCACTTGTTTCAATTAATATCGTTCATTGAATAATAAAACACAACTATCATATATCATTCTGTTTATTTAGTCGAATTATTTAACATGGAAATAATTTAACATACATTTATTCGGAAATATATAGGAAATAAATATACAATAAAAAATAATAATAGTTCAGAAGAATTCTATACAGCAAAAAATACATAATTTAAGCGAAGGATAAACATATATACATTCTTAAATAATAATAATAATAGTACAGTAGAAATCTATATAAACGTTTAATATATGTATGCGCTTCTACACATATATAAACTTCAAAAAATAGTGCAGAAGAATTCCAATACATAGATTATATATATATATATATATATATATACATACATCAAAATACACGCGCTTTATGTTCTACTTCGCTTAATTAAAATACTAAACTCGCATGTGATCGAGTCTACCGTTAAATCCTCGTTGCTTTGTACTACGCAATAAATACAATTTAACATTATTTCACCACTCAAAGTACGCGGGTGTCTATATTCGATGTAAAGGACTTTCAGTTCGTTTAACACTATTTTTGTACCCACTTTACAATTGGGCTGCAAGTTAACACTCTCTTTAAACATGGATAGAATACAATCAAAAGCACGCACAAAGAGGGCATCGTTTGCCACAACATCGTTATTAAATTCAAGTTTATAAACACTTTTCCAAACGAGGGTTTATTCTTTCCAATCCTAGCTTTTCAACCGTGAACTCTTCATCACAACGCATATCGACAACTGAAGTAATCTTCTAAATCGTGCCATTATATAAAGAAATAACTCTTCAGGGTGAATAGTGCAGGTGAGCTCAGCCCTGTAGGGCTCAAGTGCTTTGTACCAAAGTTCAAGATATCTCGAAGAGTCTATACCTTTTAAATACGCATCCAGTTCTAATCCATTCTCACCTTGTTCAGTCCTACACTCGGTAAACCCGTCGAGCAGAGCGGTATTCAAGAACCGTGTGAAAATAAAGCATATCGGCAACACGCGCATCTAATTAGGCTTTAGCTTGTGGAAACCGACGATTTCATACATTCTGTCGAGAATGAAACGGTTTCGCGTTGGGACAAGGACGTTATTATCAGCTGCATTCTTCCACATCAAATGTATATCAATGCATGGCTGGTCTCGGTTTATACACAATGTACGAATAACAGCGTATGAGGGTGCATCGCTAATCTGCTCTCTTCTTGTGCCTACACCTGCAGGTATTTTATAACGGTGTTCTCACCCCACTTCTCAACTGCCACGAAGATTCTGTTCATCTCCTCAACACTTGAATAAATTACGTTCCGTTTACCAGAGTTTGATTGTCTGCAACTCGTTTCAAGTACATAATTAACAGCGCCGGTTTTACGCCTGAATACGCGCACTGACTTCGTCACGGATACGTCGTATATGGCATTGATGATACTGCTCAACGGAAGCTCCATCGTATATTGGTTTTCTATTGTGAGGAGTGCACGTCTAGTCGGGTCAAGCTCTGAGGTGACTAGAGTATGAGTAGCAGGTGCGCGGTTTGGCTAGACTGGGGGTGTGGGGGATGAGTCACATGGGCGCGTCATGCCAAGCGTTAGTGATTCGTGCACGGAGTTGTTCCAACATGAAGGAATCATGTGAATATTTGTATCCCATTATACTGGGTAGATGCTTAGAGAATTTTTCCGATATATGAAGTAAAAACGGCTTTAATGTTTGTCGGAATCATACTTCTTCACTCATTTTCTCCACACATTAACACTCCGGCGCTCTGTTTGAGAGAAACACGTGTCCATATCTATCCTTTTTGCTTAACAAGTGATACTCATCCCTAAACTCTATTAAAAACTCGCACAAGCCTTTAGCCACAACCTCACTGAGAAACTCATCATGATATACTGTATATGAATGTAATGATAAAAATACTTCAGGCTATCCATTATTACAAGATTTATATTCTCGCAGGTGCGGGTCCAGGCAAGACCGTCGACCTTCAGGATGTGGGCATCCATGCCATCAGCAACCGTTAAAGGAGTACGCAGTCTTCTCACCAGTGGTCTTCGCTTACACCATCCACCCAAAAAAACACGATCATTGGCCTTAATGGACACTTTTCCCGTGTTGCGGACATGTTTTATGTATACACCGGTCTGATGTTGTAAGTGTATGAGCCAGTAAATAGCCTTATGCCCATAACTGCGTGGGTTGTTTCTGTGAATGACGGCTAGTTTGTCTTTAGGTATGAAATTGTTCTTGAACACCGTAAAGCACAATGAGGCGATCGTGGTTGCGACTTGTAGCGGGTCGCAGTTGAACCGGTCTTTATACAATGCTTACAAGAAGTCTCACGCCTCTGTTCGGATTGGTGCACATAATTGCTCTAACCCCATCAATGACGTCCACATTATCTTTGTGTTGATCACTCTATCGATTTATATATAGAGACATACTGTATATAGATATATATAGAGTATGCAGGGGATAACGTGTCTCAGTCCCAGCTATGGTAGTTGTTTTACAATTAACAGTCCCAAGTGCAAGTTACGTTAACACCTCCACATAAACTACCCTGGACTAAAATAACATACGTGAAGCCCTTACCCAGAAACCATTTAAAAGGTGTGATTTAAAAGCTCTCTCTCTCTCTCTGATCACACCGCATCCCATCAGAGGTCTTCAGCAGGGACATCGGCAATGTATCCATATAACGTTAATAATAAACGAAACTCGGGGAAAATATACTCTCTGCCTTCCGCTCTATCCCATATCCTTTTCTCTTAGTAACCTCTTAATACAAACTAATCTATCATATTTTGCAACTTTTTAACTCTGGTAGGATTCAATTCCATCCCTATAGTGTAAGAGATACTTAAATTCATGTGTGTATTATGCCATATGATGTGCGTAATAAGTAATCATTTTCAAATAGTTCGAGCGTTCAAGGTCATCTGTAATAATCTATAGACTACCCCTCAAGCCCACTCTCAACACTTAGATTCCCCTAAGACACAGGCGTCTTCAAGTAACATGAATGCGTAGAGATCTAAGGTGTTAGATTCCATATTATATAATTTATGTGCTAGGTTTAAGAACGCTGGCATTGAAGGATGGAAGGAAGGGACAGTAAAAGCGATAATAGGTTTAATGAAGGAAGTGGAATGAGGATGGAGGTAAGCGTTGCTATGTCGCAGGAAACGAGGTTGGGTGGAGAATTACGAAGGGAGGAGGAAAGGGAGAGAGGGGGCTAAAATGAACGCGTGGATGTGTTATGGGAGAGGAGAGAAATTCATATGAAATGCTAAACACAAACTCAAATATTTATTTTAATGCCCTAGACCTAGAAAGACAAGAGCAAAATACCTTAAACTAACAATGAATTGACAGAAACAGAAGAGTCTGGTCTTAGACGCATTGATAGGTTTAACGTATGTGGCTAGAGGCCGCCACTCAGAATTACCACAACTACCTAAGTCATAATAAGGTTATTTACTATGACAGAGTAGTCATGAGTAGTTATGGAAATAAAATATGATTATACTGTTGATGGCTGACTATATTCAGTTGGGATATAAACTATTGCCGACAATCTTTGGATCCTTGGCTTTTAAGACGAATTTTTTATGCATATGTTGAACAAAATAGGAAATTGGCTGATTATTATTACCATTCGAAGGGTTGGTACCCTTCACAACCGAAATCAATTTCAGAAGGGGTGCATGGTATCCTCATTTCCTTTATCGTCCCAGCACGCTTCACATAAGCCATTTACACAAAGATGGAAAGGCCGTCTGTGCACCACGAGACGACCCAGGCAATGCGGGGAGCAATGGTGACATTGCATGAATATGGTGTGCCAATAAGAGAAATATCAAGAACTAGACGTTCATCGAAGCACTGTGGAACGGTGGATTCATCGGTATGAAGCAGAAAACTCAATCGCTACTTTGCCGAGGTCTGGTCCTCCGCGTTCAACATCTCTCGAGGAAGATGCTGCGATTGTTAATCATGCCAGAGAGCATCCGTTTGTTCCAGCGACGCATATTTACAGACACCTGAACCTTCGTTGTAGCGCAAATACAGTGAACAACAGACTTCACGAGGCAGGGTATTTTTCTCGCCGTCCAGCTATAAAACCTGCATTGACGATTGAGCATAAAGAGGCGCGGATGGGATTTGCCTTGCAATACTTGCCGCAGGAGGAAGAATTCTGGAGAAAAGTTGTGTACTGTGACGAAAAAACATTTTCAACAGATAGTCATGGTTCCCTGCATTGTTGGAGGCAGCGCGGAAAACGCTATGAAGAAGGAAATGTTTCCCGAGCAAACGTAGTGGTCACATCAATCTCGGTGTGTGGGGCTGGATGTCTGGCTATGGTGTCGGAGAATTGACTCAAGTAGATGGACGCTTTACTGGACAGCAATATTGCCAGATACTGGAAGAGGTGCTGCTACCCAGTGTTCGTGCGTATCTGGTTCCAGCGCCGGAACCATTTTACTTAATGGAAGATAACAGTCCCATTCATAGGAGTAACGTTGTGAGAGCGTGGTACGAAGATCACTCAGAGATTATTAATCTAATTCTGCCACCACGTTCTCCTGATATGAATCCGATTGAAAACCTTTGGGCAATAATGATTAACGAATGGGAGCAACGCAATGAAAGAACATTTGAAGCACTTTTAGCTCACACGAGGAATAGTTGGGAGCTTACGCCGAATACCAAACATTCCCTACAATCTGGCCTCTTCTATGCCGCAACGATTGCAAGAAATTATTGATGCCGGAGGAAGCTATACGAAATACTGATGTTAAAGCCATGACGTAAATGTGTATCGAATATATATTTATGTTAATATAGAATTTTATTATATTTTTGTTTGACATCTATAAAAGTATAGGACGTTTTCCAGTTTATGTACCGTTTTCTACAGTACATTACATACAGCATAGTAAACATTTTTAGATTGAAATTATGTTAGGTTAGGTTAGGTTACGTTAGGTTAGGTTAGGTTAGGTTATCAAGAACTTACCTCTCTTAAAAAGTTGTTATAATCGACGGCGGTTGTATGACCAATCAAAAATAAATTATATGAAAAACGGTACACAAACTGGAAAAGGTCCAAAGTATATATTGTGACCATGAAAGAACTTTACTTATCCTTAGTTAGAATCTTTTCTTGCAATGTCTACGCTCGTGGAGATGATAATATATGTATTGTTGAAACAAACTATGAGAAGGTAATAGTTTCAGGAAAAAAATAAAAAGTGGTAACATCGAGGCCATCACATGTTTATGGGAATGGTCATATGATATGCTACCAATAAACTCTTATATACTACTATATACCGTATACTACTATATTACGTAATAATTACGATGAACAAATCAAATGCAAATTTCTCTGATTCACGGCCCACCAGTCTTGCTTTAGACTAATGACTTTCGTAAGATGGAAAAGGTTTAACATAGTTCGCTTAATAGGTTACCACTTAAAACAATGGATAAACAATCTATTAGTGAGACGACCGTGACTTCCTCGAAATGCGAGCGCGTGAGAGGTTCACTGATGAATTTCGTCATTAGATTCTTCACGTAGGATATGTATCACAAACAACAATATTGACAACAATTCCCAAAAATTACTTAATATCAATCATTGCATTTGAGCAAATAATTTAGACCTGCGTCAAAATAACTTGGGTATCATGCCATGATTTCGGATATTTGCCGAATTAGTCGTTCTCTATAGTCTACAGTATATATTGAGACGGTATAATGTAATGCCCAGCTAATATTATGATGACTAGGATTGCTCCATAACCATCCCAACATCCCGAAACTTGGTCATTCTGCTTCTTAATCATTTGCATTTTAAACACTAAAATGTAGCAGAAGTGACGTAATAATGGACGTCATTGATTGGGTTAGAGCAGTTATGTGCACCAATCCGAACACACCTCCGCTGCCATAAGGACTGCCCATTTTATACCTAACAGACGAGCTTGGGACGAGACAGAGGCGTGAGACTTCTTGTAAGCACTATACATCCTTCTAAAGGCCTGGAAACATACTCTAAGCACACGCACATCATTCAGGCAATAGCGCTCACATTCATCCGCCGCTATATTGTAAGGATTAGATTCATTAAAACTGTTGTAGTAGCGATCAAAATTTTCACGCTGACTAGCACTCATTTTGGCATAGTTAAAGTAATGTTTGGGGGGTGGCAGGCCTACGTAATTTAAAGTGTCGCTAGTGAGGAATGTGTAAGGGAAATATCCTTTTGAAACTTCAGCGGCTACGCCCATCACCTTAGGTAGCTTGGCTAATTTACAAGTGCGAATAATAAAGTGTCTTTAAACTGAACATTACCTCTTATTTGCATCTGTATAAGTTTGTTTCCTGTTTTCAAGGGATCACCTGTAAATATCTCCGATACACCAAATCTAGCTGCCTGCATTGCAACATGCCGCAATGGCATTCTCATTTGGCTTCCAGTATTTTCAATACCACAGTCTTCAGTTTCCATTATCCCATTGTCAGTCTTCACCTGAAGAATTTTCTTCTACGCTCAAAGGTTGAACTTCAGTGGAACGACTGATGGTTTTCTTTTCTTTACTTAGTGCTCAAGCAGTTCCTTATAAAGGAATTGTGTGTCAAATTTTGCGCCGTTATGGGCAAGAATATACAGAGTCATTTTTTTTAACTTGTCCGCTAACTTGACAATATAGGACACAAAGAGTTTCACGCGGCTATCGTGTGCCATCGTTTTAAAAACGTTTGTTCGTTTACCACATTTGTGACACTCATCACACTCGACTTCCATGCACTCATCGCAGATAGTCTGGCTTACAAGTAGATGTGGGATAACCTCTTTGGTTTCAGCATCCGTATATGTTTCTATATCGTAGTACAGTTATACAAGGTTTATTTTTAGACTTAGCATCTTTCATATAACATACGTGTTTTACACCATCTGCCTTAAATTTCTCATCGCATGTAGAACAGTGAATTTCATCACACTTATGCTTGAATTTCTCCCAATTATCCATCATATGAAACATACCACATTCACAGATTCTCATTTTCCTGCACGTGCCAATTGATTTATGGAGCTCAAAACGGTTATTATTTAAAAATGTGCATCTACACACATTACAGTCCTTCTCAGCTTCAACTACACGACTTTCACATTTGAAGCTTTTACACTGCTCACATACCATGTGGCAATCTTTACAATGTTTCACTATATCATCCGCAAACTCGAGACATCCCTTACACAAATCATGATGCCTTCCATATTTTCGACGTTCATCATAACTCGCGTAAATGTCCCTTATATTGCGGATGGGGAGATACGTTGTCCCTGACAGCCCTAAAATAAGTAGGGGTCTTGTACGGTCTCTCACACTACTTTTAAAAACATACACAGTCCTACGACGATCATCCAATCCAAATACAACTATACGAACATTCATTACCTGCTCTACCCTGCTCAGCTCTTTAGGACCCATATTACCATCAAACTCGATCTTGCAATCTGATGCCAGTTTACGGGCACGCTGCACAACCGTAAGGAACCAAATTTTTTTGACCCATGCATTTAGTACAGTAAACATATGAGCTAAGACTACTGCTATAAGGCCGCAACCACGCTCGTTGTTTATATGCCTTCTGTAAATAGCCTGAGAATTGAAGTTAAGGTGTCGCCGTATGTCCCGCAACACGGAACACGTGGTAAATCTATCGTGAAGCTGTCCATGTTGTAGGCGATGCTACTTTGAGAGGCCTGCATTATACGACCCAAAATGTAGTCTATGTCCACAGCAGCCAAGCGGCTCTAGGGTATTACTACCCAAAAATCATCTATATCCCCGTCATCTGACCCGAACCTGAAGGACAGCCGCGTCCTGACTTCATGTCCCTCGCTGTTCTGGAGGGCAAAGTCCACAATACGCTCAACTACGTGTCGTAGTCCGTGTTCAACACCATTGCTATACATGGTTGGCGGGTCAACCCTGACTACGTACCGGTTTCTAGTCACGGTTAGGGGGTGTAACGGTGCGCACCAGCTCGAATGTTGCACTACTCTCCACAGAACGAGATTCTGCTGCTGTGGAGGGTACGATCTGAATTGAACAGGAATAAGGGGCACATTTTTATTTGTGGAAGGAACTAGTGTGGGGGTTGTGTCGTAAGATGTAGAGGGCTAGGGATCCATTACTGTGGGTCTAACACTGGAGCACTCCTGGCGTGCTTTATACCTGACGTGGAGGGCATATCATCAACTTCATCATGCCCCCGCTTTCTCTTCGATTTGCCGCATGGGGGGTGCTACAGTTGGCGTTGGTGGGGGTTCGCTAGTGGGGTTGGAGTCCGTAGCCCCAACTACACTGTCATCGGTATCGTCTGCAATATCGATGGTGAGGACATGTTGCTGGCGCAGTACCTCGCCCTCATCATCATTCACGGTTTGCAAAAGAAGAAAGACAAGACTGTAGAATAAGGAGCATCACTTCAAATTTTATTAGTTTTGTAAACGTTCCACTCAGGAGTGTGACGTGTTAGAGAAGGATTCTGTAGAAAAATTAATTCAGGTTCATGAGCCCATCCACATGTATTATATCTGGCCCAACAGGATGTGGTAAAACTGTGTTTATGCTTAAAATCATTAAAGATAAGGGGGAGATAGTCTCAAAATTTGTGCATAAAGTCATATGGTGCTATTCGACGTATCAGTCAGTATTCAAACAGTACCAAGATGATATTTTGTTCCACGAAGGTGTATATGACGTTAATTCGTTAAAGGGAAATGATCATACGGTCATTGTAATTGACGATCTCATGTTAGAAATGTATAAAACGTTTGCCGAGACATTTACAGTGTTCTCTCACCATCTTAACATAAGCGTATAAGAATCAATCAGAATCTACTTTTCAAAAATAGATACATGGGCGATGTATCGTTAAATACACAATATCTAGTCTTATTCGTACAACGTAGAGATGTGTCACAAATTCGGGTGTTAGCCAATCAAATGTTCCCGAATCGGCGTAAGGAGTTCTTGGAAGTTTATAAAGAAGCTACAAGTCAACGTTACGGATATTTGTTTGGTGACTTTCACCCGCGAAACACGTTTACGGTGCTTCTAAGAACGAATATATTCCCAAACGAGCCAGAAACGGTATATATTCCAGAATGACAAAGAGGCTAAAGAAATACCGTGAATTAATAAAAACCTATTATCGACTACCTCGGGCACTGCAGCAGCTGTTTGTTAAAAATATTGACTCCGACTTTTTAAAATGCATCTGTGAAATCTGTCTTAACGTTATAAAATGTAATGTACGAATGAAACTCCCTCAGAAGGCTCGCCTTTGCCGTTACGAGAACACAATACGTACACTAGCTCGTAAAAGTCAAATTGTAGGGAAGAAAAAAAGAATTATTGTACAAAGACGGGGTTCATTCTTCCTCATCTTATTTTCAGTTTTGGGGCCTTTGTTGACTAGTTTAATATAATGAAGAAAGTAGTCGTGATGCCACATGAGGTGTATATTTCATTACGAAGCTCAAAGAGTCCAGATACGGTTCTAGAACCCCGTAAAAGCAGGCTTAAAAGAAAGGAAGGCGAATTGTTAGACCTATTAAACAATGAAAAGTCACCTGCCGAGAAAAGATTCTTATACCAAGAAGCTCTTCAGAAATTTTTTCATGAACACAAAAATTACAAGAATCCGTAGTTATTAAGCACATCGCAGACGACGCTGAGCACGGAGGCATAGGACCTGAGGTCGAGGCTAGGTACGACCAGTCAAAGAACAACGGAGCGACCCCACAACATATCAGGCATGTATTAAAAAGTAGTCTCCCACATACATTGAGCAGAGGCGTACCGAAGGGGACGGCGACAGGGGCGATCGCCCCCCCTTGAGCTAATAAATTATTATTTTGATTATTTTTACATATTTAATTACATATTCAATTAAATATTTTACATATTTAATTTCATGCGCCAATCGTAAAATGTTAACTAGCTTTCTAACGATTTTGTGTTTCATGAGTATTGCGACATTTTTCATGGCACCTGACAACCGCAGTTTATCGATTTTTGTTTACATTCATTTAAATATTTAGTTTGTGAACTTTCTAAATTTTGATAATTTTAAGTATTGATTAAAATTCTGTGTGTATGAATGTGTGTGTGTGATCATGTGTGAAGGCCGCTTGGTCTCAAACATGTAACTAATAAATGAAATGAAACATTAAGTACAGTAAGTTAGTTTTAAAATTTGGCATTCAGTTTTTAACACATTTTAAAATTTAGTTTCAAAGTTTTCATTTAATTTACAATTTTTCACATTGTATTGCACCACAAAATTTTGTGTGGATTTTGCTTGGATTTTTTATTTCATTATAATGGACTTTAATGTTATGGTTAGTAATAATTCCTATTTCTATTTGTAACTTTGTAGAGTACTATTTGCAGGTGTCACAGGACTAAAGATAATGGACCTTTATAAATTTTTCAAAAGAAAAATGTCCAAACTAACAATGGTTCTACATAGCATGATGATCAAAGTACTGTTAATCCCTATTCATTCCATTACTCGATGATATACTGCAGAGCTTGAATTACAGATTCAGTGAGCATATTCAGCAAGTTATGAAAATGCGATTTTTGGTACCTAAATTTATTGATGAAAATTCTCGAGCGAAGTATGATGACATTGAAATCTTACACGTTTTGGAATGAAATGTTGCTTTCAGCAACACTTCAGCAAGCTATAGGAGAATGGGATGTTTGGGCGGAGATGTGGAAGTCAGTACCTAACTTGTGTAGACCAACAGATGCTATCTTGGCCTTGGATAAATGTGACAGAAACAGTTTTCCTGTCATACATATAGATTATTACAGGTTATTGCTGTCCAGCCTGTAACGACTGCTACTCCTGAGCGATCATTTTCAAACTTACGAAGGTTAAAAACCTGGTTACGATGTACCATGGGAGAAGAGCGTCTGTCAGGTTTGGCGAGAATGGCTATGAATAGGAGTAGACTCACCTTAGATGATGCCCCTCTTATTCTCAATAACTTTGCCAGGAAAAAAGCGAGGCGCCTGAATTATTGTTAGAATAATTCTAAGATCTTATTATGCATTAATAAAACGTTGATGTACGTTATATCGAGCAATTTTTCGGTATAAATTTGATATCTTCATGCTAAAAAGAGATGCTCTACTGCAGTCTATTTTAAAAGGCAGAAAATGTAGTCTCAGCTTAAAACTTCAAATTTTCTAGCAAACGATGTCTCTAGACCTCCTGGAAACTCACGCCTTCGGCGCTACCTTTGCCTCTCCTACTACTAAAAATCTAAAATGGCATAGGCTCCCGAAAACTCTTAATCCAGCCCTGAGAATAATTTTCTTTTATAAAGGTAACAGTCCAAGGAGATGCTTAATCTCGAAATTAGCACTTTTTTATTCTTATGTTAATACAAATCTGAGCATCCTAATTGCGGTTTGCATTGAATATTATGTTACTAATCAGATTTTTATCATAATTTTTATATTTTCTATAATATATTTTTATATTTTTATTCATAATGTGTCTTAGCAGTAGCTAGTTAATCATCTCTAATTGAACGATAAGCTCATCATGAACGTACATAAAAAATATTTATCTCTATTTCAATTATACTTCTACAATTAGTTCCAAGTTTTCCCCCCCTTGCAAATTTCTGGGTACGCCCCTGACATTGAGAATAAAAGCTTAAGTCTTTATAATCTATTGAGTGAGGATCCCATTATACAGTGGACCGATACAGGTGAGGTCATTGTTGAAGGAACAAAGGTACAGGGCTTGAACATCGTTGACATCGTGCATGACCTGGTGAGAAAGTGGGATAGGCCCTTACCGGCAGGATGGAAGCATGGTAAAGAAAGACTACAACAAATAAATGTCCCCAAAACATTGGCTTTTCAGAGGATGTTGACAGAGTTTAATATCAGTTACGACACTAGCAATTCTATACATAAGCAGTTTTAGCTGAAAAAATTCAACGTACCATAAAGGAACGCATGCATCGCTATTTCACAAATAAAAACACATACAGATATACAGACATTCTGGATTCGCTGGCTTCAATCTACAACCGTTCACACCGCGTGCGATTGGTACAACACCTAATGAAATTTTAGAAAGAGGTACGCACACAGAGCGTGAGGTGAGAAAAGACTATCGTAGAGTGCCACCACACTTTGCGCGTTTCAAAATCAATGATTATGTAAGGCTGTCGCGTTCGGGAAATAAATTCGCAAAGGGATTTGAGCAAGATTGGACACGTGAGATTTTTAAAGTTAGGGCTATGAAACCTAAAGACGAGATAATGCTGCATTACGTTGAAGATATGAATGGGGAAGAAATTGCAGGAGGCTTTTACGGAGAGGAGCTGCAGAAAGTGACATTTAATTTAGATAAAAACGTTTTTAACATTGAAAAAATTTTAGGCAGCAAAGGTTCAGGAAAGAGAAAAAGTGTACCTGGTAAAATGGCTAGGGTACCCAGAAAGCTTCAACACCTATATAAAAGCTGATGCAATAATGAAGCTTAACCCTTTAACGCCGAACGTTTTTGTAGGGTTAAGTCTAAATGCGTGTATTTGAAACGGTACGTATTCGACCCAGTCGGCGTTAGAGGGTTAAATAGTATGCAATATAGCGCCTAACTACTTCTACGTCACACTCCCGTCCTCTTCTTCTCTGTCTGTACATCCTGACAACACCCTAGCTAAACAACGTGAAAAAGTGTTACCAGCTGAAAGAGGAAGCTTCTAACAGTGGCTGTATCCTCCAGCGCGGGACACGCCAACGCGAAGAAGAGACGACGTCAAACCGAAACATCAACGCACTGGTGGCCAAACTTCCTAAAATCTCCGTGCAGCGGGCTGTCTACGGTTGGCCAGACTGGCAGTCGACGGCCTGTTGCGTGGCACGGTCAGAGTGCCGATCGGCTCCCGGGGCCGGACCTATTCTCAGCGTGCTATTTTTTCATTTACGGGGAGCAATTGCGTGCTCCCCGGACTGCTCTTACTCTCCGGCGACATTAAGACTAATCCAACCCCATTACAACTTACACATGTCACCATACACAAAGACATAGACACAATAGCACCATGAGACACATACAGAAGTATAATATTAACATATTACAGTACAACGTAGATGGCCTCACAAACAAAATCATGCAGCTTAGGGAATTCGTACACAAACAAAACATTCACATAGCAGTTATACAAGAAACAAAACTAAAACGCATACACAAAACACCCACCATCCATGACTTCACGGCGATCCGTCAAGATCGTACTGGGGGGGAGGGGGACGGGGGTGGACTCATCACTTACATACGTAAAAGCATTAGCTTTACTGATGCCACCCAAAACATTACAAACACAATCAAAGCAGATAACACGATAGAAATACAGGCAGTTAACATTAAAACACGCGCAAAACACAACACCACACTAATCAACATTTACATCCCACCAGATAGTTCACTTCAAATGCCAGCCAATTACAATCCATAGTTACACAATCTGGACTCTCTCACTAATGTCATATTAGAAGGAGACTTCAACGATAAAGACACTAGTTGGTAACTGCACAACCAAAGCAACACCAGAGGGCCAACATAGCCACACAACTAAACAGCCTCTTCATTCTTAACAATACAAAAAAACATACACACATACCACATCAAGCAGGATACTCAAACTCCTCCCCAGACAACGTTCTGTTGCCCCTCACTAGCAACATATACACACTGGAGAACAGAAAAACAACTGTCATCAGACCGACCACCTGCCCCATCATCAATACAACACGTTCTACACTCTGCCCAAACAACCTTAGGCACACTTACATAAATTACAAGAAAGCTGATTGGGAACAGTTCAAAATACAGACTGAGGAACAATTCACCACATTAAACAGCACACCCATCATAAACATCAATACAACACTCAATACATTTAATCAGATCATCAATAATGCAAACAAATACATACCCGTGGGCAACATTAGGAAATACAACCCAAATTATACTAGAGAAATAGACCACCTCGTAAGGCAACGTAACAACCTCAAATATAACACACAAACACCACACACAGAACTCATAAAACAGCAGATACAACAGTTCAACACAGAAATACAACAACTCAAAGAAAAACAAACAGAAACATTTAGGGAATTCATAACAACACTAAATAACTCCACAAATACATCCAGGCTATACAAGACAATAAACAGCATTACCCACTTAACAGCGGCATTCACACTTCACACGCGGCTATTTGTCGCAGCCAAAATAATATCCCAACATATACACAAAAGCTAACATTCTAATTAATCACTATGCAAAGATAAGTCACTTAAACAGAGACAACAACCAGAAACACGCAGACAGACAAACAGCCAGACACAAGAAAACCTACAGATTCAACACGACCATTACACCTTTCAATACAGACCAGACCACCAAGATCATCAAAAACATTAGGAATTCGAAGGCTACTGGACCAGACAACATATCTAACATACACCTTAAACACTTGGGCCCACAGGGAATTCCAGCTCTCACAAACATCAGCAGATATCATGCCAACACTGTATTATTCCTAACATAAGGAAACAAGGTAAAATTATTACACTATTCAAACCAAACAAAAATCTAACAGAACCAGCTTCCTATAGACCCATTACTTTACTATGCACACCTTCCAAAGTAACAGAAAGACTAATCTTACAAATCACCAACCCACACATACCACTATCGCCTACTCAACATGGATTCAGACCTCACCACTCAACCACGACATTACTCACTAACCTCACGCAACACAACATGGATGGCATCAACTCCAGACGACCAGCTCAACGTACACTATTAGCAACAATAGATATTAGTAAAGCATTTGATGCTATCCCACGCTTCCCTTTCATAAACAAAATACTCAACAGAAACATGCACAATAACACTAAAAGATGGTTGAGTAACTATCTTTCAGGAAGATACTCACATGTCACCTTTAATGGCAAGTCATCCAAAAACAAGCTTTTCCCGAACGGGGTCTCTCAAGGCTCTGTTCTCTCACCAACACTGTTCAACTTATACATGCATGACATTCCAACACCCATAGATAACAAACTTACCTTATCATCATATGCAGATGATATCACTCTAACATCCACCCACAATAACATCGACACCGCTACAAATAACCTACAAACATACATAAACAGTATACAAGACTGGCTCACACACAATAGACTTAAAGTAGCGCCCACAAAATCAACCATCACCTTGCTTACAAGCAATACAAAAGAACACCAGATAACTCCACAGCTTACATTAAACACCACCAACATTCCACACACTCACAGGACCAAAATACTTGGGGTCACATACAACACATCATTATCTTTTGCAAATCACATTCAGGACATTAAAAACAAATGTACGTCAAGACTTAACACGCTTACTGTACTAACAGGCACAAACTTTGGACACTAGCAGGAAACAATATCACTCATATACAAACAATATACTCGCTCAGTTATGGACTATGCTAGCCCATGCTGGGCACCCATTATCTCAAACACACACATAAACACCTTACAGACAATACAAAACAACGCACTTCGTATCATTACAGGATGCACTCAAACAACACCAATAGAACACCTGCACACAGAAACAAAAATACTGAAAGTTAGGGAACATTTAGACATGAGGGGAACACAATTCATGGCAGCAGCGACAACTAACCCACAACACCCTTGCCACTACATGTACAATCATGCACCGACACCTCGCACCATTAAGGTAACACCAGAGAGACATTATAACCAAATACTCCATTCCATACCACACCCAACAGACATCACACAGTACAGAAAGCACATCCACACACACACCTAGCCCACATATCACTGACACGACTCGGTCCGAATGCGGTCCTAGGTGCGAAGCCGCCACCCATTAACAGGTTAGAGATCAGCCTGAGCAGATACGATCGAGTTAACTTAGCACGATTCCGATGTGGACATCACCCCAACTTACGGACATATAAACACAGACTAGCCAACCCCACAGACAACACCTTCCACCTGTGCCAGGACACACCGCAAACAATTGAGCAGCAACAACAACACCCTGGCCAACTTTGTAACAGAACTCCATAGGCCCATCGAATTGGGTTGTGAATCATATGAGGTAGGAATATGCGCAATTCAATTGTCTACCAAGTTTTTAAGTATTGATAATAAAGAATCTGTTTTTACTTTCCTTAGAAACCGTGATGAGTGTGAAAAGGCCGGTGTAACTCGGGAGGAAACCATGCGTGCCGCCTGGAGTGGGGAGGCACAGTACTACACTACAGTAGTAACACTACGCCCTGGTCATTATGGTGCAGCCGAGGATATTGTGAGACTTAAATGGTAGTTTGAAAAGATCAAATCTTACGGATGATTTAGTATACGAAATCGTAAACAAAGATACCCCTGCACATACTCTGACTCTAAAACCAGAAGATAGCAGAAATATTAAAGTCAAAGCGCTGTTCAACATTATAACCGATTGCTGATATAGCGCGCCTTCCAAAGAGATACCTTTCACGAAACAATATGACTTGTGCAGCTTAATTTATCAGTTGAAAGTGGAGAAACTGAACGATGGCTACCCTCACACAGACATGTACTATATTTACAGTAATATCATTGAACATCAGTTTGTTGGGGGTGACGGGAGCTTAACAGTGAAGCTGCACTTTCGTCGCACTGTGATATAATGACCCGAAGGCCTTTCACAGTCTATCGAGGTGTGAGATACCAACGCGGGAGTAAGATTGGATCCATATTTTCAACCATACTGCGTACGGCTGTCCCCTTGCTGAAGAGTGGTGCCAGATATCTCGGAAGAAAAGCGTTACAATCAGGTCTTAACACGGTAGAAGACATAATGGCGGGGACTAAGCCTAATGAAGCTTTAAACAAGCACCTAAAGCTTACACGGGACGAAATTATCAAAGATGCAAAGAGAAAAATGCGTGGTGGTGGGACGTCGAAGCAGAGGCCTGTCCGGAAGAAGAAGAAGGGGTTACCAGCACGTGGCGTTAAACGTAAAAGGACATCAAAAGAGAAGTGTTCTAAGCAACTGAAACCTAGGGTTGATCATTTTTTTAACTGATTTAATGTAAGGACATTCCTCTCATGAATCATAAGCTGTTTACTACTTGTCGAGAGAGGTGCCACTATTTCTGGCTCGCCATGGCGCGTTTCATCCACCCGTGTAGTTCACAATGTTGTAAATCGGAGATGGCCCTCTTTGACATGCCCCCAACTTAAGTTTCTATTGAGCACAGTGACTTTATTATAATTAATCCGTTAAACACCATTAGCTCACCGAGTGCTCCCATAGAGTTCGTGATCTCTAGCTCAGGCCCTTACTTTTTTGATCAAAGCTGTGTGCACATGTACGTTAAACTACGAATAGCACATTCAGACGGAACGGATTGCGAAGATAAATACGTTGTATACCCAGAAACAAACATTCTACACTCCATATTCAGTCAGTGTGACGTGTATTTAAATCAGGTCAACATCTCGGCAAGAACTGGTTACTATCACCTACAAACCTATCTGGAAAATGTCCTCAACTTTTCAAAAGAAGCGAAGGACACCTTTTTAACTGCCGAATGGTATTATCAAGCTAATGATGAAAGCAATATAAAGGACAAGTTTAAAAATTCTAAATAAAAGATATATGAATACTTCGTGCGCCTACATACAGATTTCACATTCCAGGAGAAGCTGCTTGTGAATGGGGTCGATATGAAAATAAAGCTCACTCGTGCGAATTCTGAGATTTGTTTAAATCTGGGGGATGACCAAGAAGAGAGCTCAAAGCCTGTGGTGATTCATGTTATGGGGACATATCTCCGCGTGCGCCGAGTGAAATTAAGCTCGGCTAAAGAAATATAAATCGAAAAAATTCACTACACGCCACAGTAAAATACCCAATTAACAGAGTACAGATCAAACTATATACGGTACCTTCTGGGCTAACATCGAAACAGATAGAAAACGTCGCCTGTGGATCTTAACCTAAAAGGTTATTATTAATTGGAATGCAGGAACACGTTTCTGTGAATGGTAAATATAAAAAGAATACCTTTAATTTCGAAAATTTCGGCCTTAAAAATATAACCCTATACGTCAATGGAGTCGCCTTAAGGGGGGGGAGGACATTAAAAACGGATTATTCAACAGAAGCCATGCATGTTCCCTCTTTGCCCGAGAGCTTATATTAATCTTGCACATATTGCCGTCACTTGCAACGAATTAGGAATCGGCTTTACATAGAAGGAATTCATCGAACAGGTTAACCTTTACCCGTTTGACATAACGCCTGACTTATCTGCTAGTATAAACACGCACATAAGACCACAGCAGAGTGGAAACATCTCAGTCAGATTGGAATTCGCAACCAGCTAGACGTCCCTATTAGTGTACTAGTATACCTCGAATCACAAGCCCTAATAGAAACTGATAGGTTTAAAGGCGTAGTCACAGACATTTAAAATGGATGCGAATACACTCCAGAAAGCAATGAATATTGACCGAATCACACGCTCCAAATTTATCGGTGTGTTTTCGAAGAATGAAACGCTAAAGCTTCCAGCTACGAGACACTGCGGCGCACTTATTCTAAATACGGATTTTAGCGGAGGCGATGGGATTCATTGGCTAGCCGTTTATTTTAAAAATAGGGAGCGAATGTACTGTTTTAATTCACTGGGGAGCCATCTTTGGAATTACGCTATTATTGTAAAATTTCTCGAGCAATTGCATATTCCCCAAATTGTCTGGAATTCTTACCGATTCCAGGGCTACTATAGCAATATTTGCGGCATGTACTGCCTTTCATTTCTCTTTCATATGGCCACAGAAACGAGTTTACAAATTTTTGAAAATTATTTGATTTGTGCGACACCGAACGGAATGATGAAATGGTATGCAACCACATAAAAAACAGGTTCCCGTTTGTACGCACTCGGGTGTATTGTGTGAAGTTTTACGCGTATATATATATATATAATATAATTGTGGCTTCATCAATTGTAACAATATTGTGTAAAATTATAGTGTGTGCCCAATAATATTAGTTGGATATATATATATATATATATATATATATATATAATGTATAAAAAAATTGATACCAATGTCAATCCTATTGTGTGAGAAACATTGAAAATGTGATGTATGCAGTAAACGCTAATATGTATTAATTTATAAAACATTCTTCATAGCTTTATCATTTAATAAAATATTGAAAATACAAGAATTATCCTTATCCCGAAATACACAAGATAAAGAAAAAATTCGCATTACTTCTTCGACGATGTGGCATTCGTTGGATCGAGTGTCCAGTAAAACTTCAACCCCCATGCTCAATCCTCGTCGACTAATTGGGTTTCTTCAAAGTTATTACGAAAAGATTCTATAACACGTTCCAGCTCTAACCCCGTCCTTTAAGAAAAAAAGCATCGATCGAAATTTAAAAATTTACTACCCACCACAGTTTAATTCCTATTAAAAAGAGAAAATATGAACGCAGATCTTAATTTAAAAAATGTAAATTCACTCGCATTCTAGAAGCTAGTTTACGTAATTTACAGCCATCCGTAATTTGTTTATCGTTTGACCGGTCACTATATGAAAATGAAAAAGAAAATGAAAATCAAAAGGTTTATTGGCAGACTATAGTCCATATCACAAATATTATTAATACAATGAGAGTTCATATAATAAGGATACAAATATAATATATACAATTGATTAGAAATAATACTGCAATGTCGAAGTTAAATGGAGCTACAGAGAGACGTTTTCGTACCAAGAATTCCATAGCTTAGAAGATAAACGGCAGGACTCATGGATAGCTTAGATAATCGGGTTGGTTGAATTTTAATTCTATGTACTAGACTCTATTGAGCACGTCTTGTTATCTCCGGAAAGCTCGGAACATTGCGGGTAGCAAACATTTGCGAAGCTGAGCATCTCGGGGGTAATTTATGTAAGAGTCTAAAAGACCTGCTGTACAGGAAACTTAGGGTTCTGCCAGAACCTTTTTTATAATTCACCCAGAGTTGCTGTCCGTATATATTACTGCAGAAAGCACGAAGGAGAGTGTCTTTAGCTTCACTTGTACAGAATCGAAAGTTACTTATGGTCATATTCGCTTTAGCACACAGGCTTCGAGATTGTTTTCTTATGTCCGAGTAATCACTCAAGGAGCTGGTAATAGTTTGACCCAAATACTTAAACTCTTGTACTTCCCCAATTACTTCACCATTCATTTTAAACCTTATATCAGCTGGCTGATTACAGCTTTTAGGATGAAATTGCATAAATTTAGTTTTTGTAACATTAAAAAGAATATCATGTTTCTGCGAATACTCTTCGCAGACTTTTAGTAGCCGATCCAGACCTTTAACAGAGGGATTTATTAACACCATATCATCGGCATAAACTAAGTTAAGTATCCTTGTGTTATCTATACAACATCCCACTGTTGCCTCATTAAGTGAAGCAATTAATCCGTCAATATACACATTAAACAGCATAGGGGAGAACAAGGAGCCTTGTCTCACCCGGCAAGAGGAGCCAAAACACACGGATAGTATATTGCCCCAACTAACAGTGAAAGGTTGATGGAAATACCAAAATTTCAATAAATTTAATATGTACATGGGAACCTTCCTGTCTTCTAGTTTTTCAAATAAAATATTGTGGTTCACCCTATCATATGCCTTACTTATATCTAGGAAACAGCTATAAATAGTTGAATTCCTATCAATGTATTTAGATACTGTTTCTTTAAGCACATAGATAAACAGGTCAGTTGAGTGGGACCTTTTAAAGCCAAACTGATTAGATGTTCATAGGAAATCATTTAATCGGAGTAACAAGAGTTTTTCTAGTAGTTTCGAGAAGCAGGAAGCGACAGCAATAGGCCTGTAATTATTGGTGGACAGAATGTCTCCTTACTTATGTTTGACCAGGGACAAGTTATATACCCTCATGAACTCTGCAAGGATATAGCTATGAGCAAGCATGGCTGATAGGAGCAATGATATATGCAGACATACTACGTCAATGGCATATTTTAAGTGCTCATTCGATAAGTCATCTACCCCTGACGGAGAACCAGTCTTTAACTCTTTAATTAACCTCTTTACTTCAGAAAATCATATCAAAGTATTTTCCCTTGTCCCTCCCACAATTGTTTCGCTGCAATCTATCTTAAGATTATCCCTACTCACACTGTTAAGAATGTTAGAATAGTGGTTTTTCCACAGCTTTGCAATTTCATCCTCACCCGACACCCCATCGATTGTCGGAGGGAGGACATTTTTGACACCCGTTTGATTCTTAACAAATTTCCAAAATTTCTTATTATCGTTATTTATGCGAGCCTCACAGGCTTTTGATGCTCGAGTAGACTCTTCTTCCTGTTTACATCGCCTTACGGCCGCCTAATACTGACCTCTACTTCGACACATATTAATGTATACTGGTCCTAATCTGGGTCCACCATGAAAGCACCACAAACCATAGGCGTCTTTCGATTCCCTCTTCAGGAGGGGGCAATAAAACTATTCCATCCAGGAATAATCTTAGTATGATAATTGTAAGATTTACTGTAATCAGGGGCTTCCTGCTTCTCTTAACAGGGATATTATCTTACTATAGTACCTATATATATATATATATATATACATATATATATATATATATATATATATATATATATATATATATAGAGAGAGAGAGAGAGAGAGAGAGAGAGAGAGAGAGAGAGAGAGAAAGATGTAAGAAAAAGCTTTACTTACATTTCGTGCGTGTCTGTCCAATGAATCAATCTGTCTAGCTTCACAAATGTTCGCCACATCCTGCGACGAAAACAACCCCTCCAGATCAACTGCGATGATAAATAACATCGTTGCTCCCGCACTATGGACCAATAGGATAAAATCACATTACCGTGTGTGTGTATATATATAATATATATATCTATATAGAAATAAACATATATATAAATAAACATGAGTGTATACACATGTTTATTTATATATATATATATATATATATATATATATATATATATATATATATAAATAAACATGTATATATACTCATTTCACTTCGTGAATGTAACTTACGTAATGTCCCCAACTTCGTATACGTCTGGTGATGAAAATTCACTACCTGTATTCATGAAAACTAGCAATGCGTAGTTATTCACTGAAAAATATCAGCTAATATGGTGTCGAGCTGAAATTGGATCCCTTTTATATCGGGAGGCCGATGACCCATTACAAGTGACGAAGAGCTGAATCTGAAAGGTCAATCACAAGCTCACCGACTTCCTGATTGGACAGTGATACTTTTACGGGCGTGTCTTTATCAATATCGGTTGAACACTCCGCAGATTTTTTATTAAATTAATAAGAACATTTCACATGCAGACATTTTCAATTTCGTAAAGCTTTATATATACTGTATATATATATGTAATTTAGGGTGGATCGATTTTACATTTTTTTCGATTTCCATATTCTAATAGAGACAAGCACTTGCGCATGCATGAGAAAATAGCCCCTGCAAAATCTTAGCTTAATAGGTAATCATCTTCTGCCCCCGGCAGAGCAATGAAAATCATATTTTAGTAGTCAAAAACGTATTTTTCTTATAATTTTTAAAATATTTCAATATGCATCAAAATTATTCTTAATAACTATAAAGTCGATGAAAAAGACCTCATATGATTGTTTTTCCAAGCGCGTTGTCCTACGTTAATATCTTTTGCCCCCGGCAACAAAGTCAAATGTTGAAAAAATAGGTAATTTATATACATATTTTCAGATCGGCTCTTTGTCTTAAATAATGCATTTATATATTTCCCATAGCATTTATATCGTTGCTTAGGCATGAAATAACACACACGCAAAATTTTATGACTCTAGAGCAGGGGTGGGGAACCGTACGATAATGGACAGCAACTGATACCTCTTTAGGGCTTTAGGCTATTTCATTAGATCATGGTTTCAGCTTCACTGCTTCACAATACAAGCCTTCTTTATGGCTTGAACATAGGAAATATGGCAACGTTGCCAGTTAAAACTGGCAGAGTTGCCTTACGGCTTACGCCCTTACCTATCAACGATCAACTCGACTGGCTGACTGGATGACAGTTACTGACGATTCTCCGTTAGTGACACGCACGCTTGTTTCCTTTAAAACTGTAAATCTTTGATCAATTCGTGTACCATTTTTATTTAAAAATCTTCTGGTACCCCAATCATGTCAAAAACTGTGAAAAGAAAATTAAAGGAAGAGAACAGAATATTCCATGAAGAATGAGAATTGCAGTATTTCATAGTTGTTGAGAAAGATAAAATGATGTGTTTGCTCTGCAACGCCAAAATTGCAACAGTAAAGAAACAAAATGCATATCAGCATTATGCAACTCATAAGAACCACAAGTATGCTCTATTGGAAGAAGAACCCCGAAAGTTTGCACTTACGAAGATGAAACTTCAAAAGCAGCAACGACAGCAAGTATTTAAAACGATCACTGAAGCAACTTATAAAGTAGCAAATATATGTGGAAAAAGAGGTAAGCCATATAGTGATGTGGAAATCATAAAAGAATGCATTGTTGAAGGTGTAGCCCCTTTAGATTCAGACAAGGTTAACAAATACAAACAACTACCTCTTTCAAGAAGGAACCATAACTGATCGGCAACATGAATTAGCCTCAATGCAACTGAACAACTTCATACAATATGCCAAAGCGAAAATACTTATTATTCGATTACCTTGGATGAGTCCACTGATATTACTGACTCAGCGCAAGTGTCACTTTTTATTCGTGTTATAACTGCAGATTTTTAATGCTACGAGGAGTTACTGGCTTTGGGTACTCTTACGGGGAAGACACGTGGAATTGACGTCTTGTCTCTCTTCAAAGAAAAAATGCCGTAAAGCGAAATGAATTTATGAATTTAGTAAGTGTATGCACAGATGGTGACCTTCCATGAGAGGAAAATGTGGCAGGATTTGTTGCGCTACTACAAAAAGAACTGCCAAATCCAGATAGCTTGATTTCCTTCACTGTATTTTGCATGTAGCAGCTACATGCCGATGAGCAACAATAAGAGAATTGGAATGGGAAGAATATTAAAAGCACGATCAAAACAATCACCAGCTGGGAAAATTCGAGCCTCCCATGCCTGAGCTGCTCTACGATAGTCAAAACTATTACGAAATGATCAACTGGCAACGGCTGAGGTGACCGAACCCCCGTTACAAAACAATACCTGATACCCGAATAAAAGAGTTTGTTGAGACGGGGGAGACCAGCCTGATGGACTGATCCCACTATTCCTTTGTCATACTTAAGCGGTTCGAGAGACTCATCAATTAGTAACCGAAGCCTCTGCCAGTGTAAGTGGAATAGAAGAGAGGGACGGATTCATCCGCTCCCGTCTTCACTCCGAACAAAAATCCACGATTTGATTCTAAGAAAGATTACCGTATGTAAATCGACATACAGCCAAAGGAAGGTGGTTGGGGATGGATAGGGTGGAACTCGACGTACAGCCACCTCCTCGTGGTGAGTTCTGGGTGCTAATTTTATAAAATTAGCAGCGAGGAGCTGTACTTAGTACTTATCGTACTTATAACATCGCATTAACGTAATTATAATCCACATTTAGACTTTTCTCGGGGACAGAAGATATTACTCTAGAGTCATAAAATTTTGCGTGTGTGTTATTTCATGCCTAAGCAACGATATAAATGCTATGGGAAATATAAATGCATATTAAGAGAAAGAGCCGATCTGAAAATATGTATATAAATTACCTATTTTTCAACATTTTGACGTTGTTGCCGGAGGCAAAAGATATTAACGTAGGACAACGCGCTTGGAAAAACGATTCATATGAGGTCTTTTCATCGACTTTTATAGTTATTAGGAATAATTTTGATGCATATTGAAATATTTTAAAAATTTAAGAAAAATACGTTTTTGACTACTAAAATATGATTTTCATTGCTCTGCCGGGGGCAGAAGATGATTACTTATTAAGCTAAGATTTTGCAGAGGCTACTTTCTCATGCACGCGCAGGTTTTTGTCTCTATTAGAATATGGAATCGAAAGAAATGTAAAATCGATCCACCTTAATTATATATATATATATATATATATATATATATATATATATATATATATATATATATTATATATATATATATATATAACTTATATATATATATATATAATGTATCCAATTACCAATACAACACAATTTCTACGATAATCGAATCTGAGAATGCGCATGAGGACAGAGGGAGAGAGAGAGAGAGAGGAGACAGAGACGAGAGAGAGAGAGAGATGAGAGAGAGAGACAGAGAGAGAGAGAGAATGGAAATGAAAATAAAAATGTTTATTGGCAGACTATAGTCCACATGATAAATATTATTAATACAATGACAGTTCACATACTACGGATAGAATATGCAAATAATTAGAAATAAATACAGTAATTCGGAGTTAAGTGGAGCTACAGACAGACGTTTTCGTACCAAGAATCCACAGCTTAAAGGACAACGGCAGGAACTCATGGATAGCTTCGGTGATCGGGTTGGTTGATTTTTTTAATTCTTTGCATTAGACTGTATTGTCTTGTTATCTCCGGGAAACCTCGGGACATTGCGGCTAGCAAACATTTGCAAAGCTGTGTATCTCGGGAATGATTTATGTAAGAGTCTAAAAGATCTGTTGTACAGCAATTTAGAGTCTGCCAGAACTTTTTTATAATTCACCCAGAGTTGTTGCCGTATATATTACTGCAGAAAGTACGAAAGAGAGTGTCTTTAGCTCCACTTGTACAGAATCGAAAGTTACTTATGGTCATATTCGCTTTAGCACACAGGTTTCGAGATTGTTTCTTATATCCGAGTCATCACTCAAGGAGCTGGTAATAGTTTGACCCAAATACTTAAACTCTTGTACTTCCTCAATTACTTCACCATTCATTTTAAACCTTATATCAGCTGGCTGATTACAGCTTTTAGGATGAAATTGCATAAATTTAGTTTTTGTAAAATTAAAAAGAATATCATGTTTCTGCGAATACTCTTCGCAGACTTTTAGTAGCCGATCCAGACCTTTAACAGAGGGATTTATTAACACCATATCATCGGCATAAACTAAGTTATTTATCCTTTTGTTATCTATAAAACATCCCACTGTTGCATCATTAAGTGAAGCAATTAATCCGTCAATATACACATTAAACAGCATAGGGGAGAGCAAGGAGCCTTGTCTCACCCGGCAAGAGGAGCCAAAACACTCGGATAGTACATTGCCCCAACTAACAGTGAAAGATTGATGGAAATACCAAAATTTCAATAAATTTAATATGTACATGGGAACCTTCCTGTCTTCTAGTTTTTCAAATAAAATATTGTGGTTCACCCTATCATATGCCTTACTTATATCTAGGAAACAGCTATAAATAGTTGAATTCTTATCAATGTATTTAGATATTGTTTCTTTAAGCACATAGAAAAACAGGTCAGTTGAGTGGGACCTTTTAAAGCCAAACTGATTAGATGTTCATAGGAAATCATTTAATCGGGTAACAAGAGTTTTTCTAGTAGTTTCGAGAAGCAGGAAGCGACAGCAATAGGCCTGTAATTATTGGTGGACAGAATGTCTCCTTACTTATGTTTGACCAGGGACAAGTTATATACCCTCATGAACTCTGCAAGGATATAGCTATGAGCAAGCATGGCTGATAGGAGCAATGATATATGCAGACATACTACGTCAATGGCATATTTTAAGTGCTCATTCGATAAGTCATCTACCCCTGACGGAGAACCAGTCTTTAACTCTTAATTAACCTCTTTACTTCAGAAAATTATATCAAAGTATTTTCCCTTGTCCCTCCCACAATTGTTTCGCTGCAATCTATCTTAAGATTATCCCTACTCACACTGTTAAGAATGTTAGAATAGTGGTTTTTCCACAGCTTTGCAATTTCATCCTCACCCGACACCCCATCGATTGTCGGAGGGAGGACATTTTTGACACCCGTTTGATTCTTAACAAATTTCCAAAAATTTTTATTATCGTTATTTATGCGATCATCACAGGCTTTTGATGCTCGAGTAGACTCTTCTTCCTGTTTACATCGCATTACGGCCGCCTAATACTGACCTCTACTTCTACACATATTAATGTATACTGGTCCTAATCTGGGTCCACCATGAAAGCACCACAAATCATAGGCGTCTTTCGATTCCCTCTTCAGGAGGGGGCAATAAAACTATTCCACCCAGGAATAATCTTAGTATGATAATTGTAAGATTTACTGTAATCAGGGGCTTCCTGCTTCTCTTAACAGGGATATTATCTTACTATAGTACCTATATATATAATATATATATATATATATATATATATATATATAGAGAGAGAGAGAGAGAGAGAGAGAGAGAGAGAAAGATGTAAAAAAAAGCTTTACTTACATTTCGTGCGTGTCTGTCCAATGAATCAATCTGTCTAGCTTCACAAATGTTCGCCACATCCTGCGACGGAAACAACCCCTCCAGATCAACTGCGATGAAAAATAACATCGTTGCTCCCGCACTATGGACCAATAGGATAAAATCACATTAACGTGTGTATATATATATATATAAATAAACATATATATATAAATAAACATGAGTGTATATATATATATATAAATAAACATGTGTATATACTCATTTCACTTCGTGAATGTAACTTACGTAATGTCCCCAACTTCGTATACGTCTGGTGATGAAAATTCACTAACTCTATTCATGAAAACTAGCAATGCGTAGTTATTCACTGAAAAATATCAGCTAATATGGTGTCGAGCTGAAATTGGATCCCTTTTATATCGGGAGGCCGATGACCATTACAAGTGACGAAGAGCTGAATCTGAAAGGTCAATCACAAGCTCACCGACTTCCTGATTGGACAGTGATACTTTTATGGGCGTGTCTTTATCAATATCGGTTGAACACTCCGCAGATTTTTTATTAAATTAATAAGAACACTTCACATGCAGACTTTTTCAATTTCGTAAGGCTTTATATATATATATATATATATATATATATATATATATATATATATATATATGTATATATATATATATAATATATATATAATGTATCCAATTACAATACAACACAATTTCTACGATAATCGAATCTGAGAATGCGCATGAAGGACAGAGAGAGAGAGAGAGAGAGAGAGAGAGAGAGAGAGAGAGAGAGAGGTTACAAGGAGTTACAAGGAAAAGAAGTACCTCAAAAGGCCTTGCGGCCCATACCGAGGAGGTACCAATGGCAACGGGTGCCAGGGAAAATTTTCTACACACACAAATAGTGTGCAAGATTTGGTCTAACCTTTTCTTGAACTGATCCACCGAGGAACTGTTCCTGTTATTAAAAGTTTATTTTCTTTCAACTATCCTAGCAGTAGTAGAAAACTGGATAGAAAAGTAGAAGGCTCTCTCCCCACCCTCCGCTCCCTCCCTGCCAGAGGCAGGTACGGAAAAAGGTTGAAGAAAATACCTTAACCCTGGAAAAGTAGCCAAGGAAATTTTACAGGAAAGTGGAGAATATATAAATAGCTCTATATTTACCTTGCTCACAGAGACACCGTGCAAGCGAACTCCTGCAGAGTTTTCTTATGTTTTAATCTTAAACTATCAATGTGTTAAAGTAATTCCCACATATACTAGTCCTAAATCGTTTCAAATCCAACTTCTAACCATTGTTGCGAGTTGGGTTATCATTTGAACTAAACATGCTTCTAAAATCGACATCTTTGAACCCGCGTCACGTAAGCGTCGATTGTAGCCCATATGCCTAACGAAAGGGATTAACTTTGTGGCATTTTTCGCCAGTTTCCAATCCACCTACCTACTTCCCCACCAATACTCAGCGCGCGCACTTCGGCCATTAGCCGGCGGTGAGGTACCTTATCAAAGGCCTTCTAATCAATCGCCCTACTCTTATCATACTCACTCAACATGACGTAGAAAACTCGAGCATGATGGTGAGACACGACCTATGCCGTCTAAACCCATGTTGGAGTCCCCAAGTAGCTTGTAGGAATCCAAATGGTCAACAATCCTACTCGCTATTATCCCCTCTAAATATTTACCTACAACTGAAGTTAAATGGTGTTATTTATAGGTTCCAAGCCTCTCTTCCCACGCATGAGATAGCAGTAGCGTCCTAATCGTAACAGTAGAGAAAAAGACAATACTAAAAGTTTTTCTTTTTTTGCAGTCAGAGGAGAACATCCCTAACCTAAGCTAAAAGGACAGAGGGATGGGAAGGGGTCCTAGTAACCCTCGGACAGGTTTGTACAACAGACTTCACCCGCCCTCCCGAAAGAGAGAGAACCTAAAGGAATTGGCAGCCAATTTCTCTAGAATCCCACGACTCGGGACCGGAGGCTGTCACACCCCAAGTATAAAGTTTACAACACGCAGAAGGAACGTGCATAACCTTTATACCCCCTGCGGGAGAGAGAGAGAGAATGGAAATGAAAATGAAAAGGTTTATTGGCAGACTATAGTCCATATGATAAATATTATTAATACAATGACAGTTCACATACTACGGATATAAATATATGCAACTAATTAGAAATAATACAGTAATTCGGAGTTAAGTGGAGCTACAGACAGACGTTTTCGTACCAAGAATTCCACAGCTTAAAGGACAAACGGCAGGACTCATGGATAGCTTCGGTGATCGGGTTGGTTGATTTTTTAATTCTTTGCATTAGACTGTATTGTCTTGTTATCTCCGGGAACCTCGGGACATTGCGGCTAGCAAACATTTGCAAAGCTGTGTATCTCGGGAATGATTTATGTAAGAGTCTAAAAGATCTGTTGTACAGCAAATTTAGAGTTCTGCCAGAACTTTTTTATAATTCACCCAGAGTTGTTGGCCGTATATATTACTGCAGAAAGTATGAAAGAGAGTGTCTTTAGCTCCACTTGTACAGAATCGAAAGTTACTTATGGTCACATTCGCTTTAGCACACATGCTTCGAGATTGTTTTCTTATATCCGAGTCATCACTCAAGGAGCTGGTAATAGTTTGACCCAAATACTTAAACTCTTGTACTTCCTCAATTACTTCACCATTCATTTTAAACCTTATATCAGCTGGCTGATTACAGCTTTTAGGATGAAATTGCATAAATTTAGTTTTTGTAACATTAAAAAGAATATCATGTTTCTGCGAATACTCTTCGCAGACTTTTAGTAGCCGATCCAGACCTTTAACAGAGGGATTTATTAACACCATATCATCGGCATAAACTAAGTTATTTATCCTTGTGTTATCTATACAACATCCCACTGTTGCCTCATTAAGTGAAGCAATTAATCCGTCAATATACACATTAAACAGCATATGGGAGAGCAAGGAGCCTTGTCTCACCCGGCAAGAGGAGCCAAAACACTCGGATAGTACAATGCCCCAACTAACAGTGAAAGATTGGTGGGAATACCAAAATTTCAATAAATTTAATATGTACATGGGAACCTTCCTGTCTTCTAGTTTTTCAAATAAAATATTGTGGTTCACCCTATCATATGCCTTACTTATATCTAGGAAACAGCTATAAATAGTTGAATTCCTATCAATGTATTTAGATATTGTTTCTTTAAGCACAGAAAAACAGGTCAGTTGAGTGGGACCTTTTAAAGCCAAACTGATTAGATGTTCATAGGAAATCATTTAATCGGAGTAACAAGAGTTTTTCTAGTAGTTTCGAGAAGCAGGAAGCGACAGCAATAGGCCTGTAATTATTGGTGGACAGAATGTCTTCTTACTTATGTTTGACCAGGGACAAGTTATATACCCTCATGAACTCTGCAAGGATATAGCTATGAGCAAGCATGGCTGATAGGAGCAATGATATATGCAGACATACTACGTCAATGGCATATTTTAATTGCTCATTCGATAAGTCATCTACCCCTGACGGAGAACCAGTCTTTAACTCTTTAATTAACCTCTTTACTTCAGAAAATTATGTCAAAGTATTTTCCCTTTTCCCTCCCACAATCGTTTCGCTGCAATCTCTCTTAAGATTATCCCTACTCACACTGTTAAGAATGTTAGAATAGTGGTTTTTCCACAGCTTTCCAATTTCATCCTCCCCCTGACACCCCATCGATTGTCGGAGGGAGGACATTTTTGACACCCGTTTGATTCTTAACAAATTTCCAAAATTTTTTATTATCGTTATTTATGCGAGCCTCACAGGGTTTTGATGCTCGAGTAGACTCTTCTTCCTGTTTACATCGCCTTACGGCCGCCTAATACTGACCTCTACTTCTACACATATTAATGTATACTGGTCCTAATCTGGGTCTACCATGAAAGCACCACAAATCATAGGCGTCTTTCGATTCCCTCTTCAGGAGGGGGCAATAAAACTATTCCATCCAGGAATAATGTTATAATGTTTCAGACCAACAAAGACCCTAGGATCCACTCATGGCTGGTCTACCTAACTGTGTTCGTAATCGTGTATTGTGTATGTCCTCCGTGGTGGCGGAGGGGACCTACAATTTTACGTGGGTTCCGAACCACAAGAACATAAGAAATTTATGTAAAAACTGCCGGTAAATTGGCAACGACCAATTTTTACGAAACTAAATAATTATCAATTTAAAACTAATTAATTATCGATTTAAAACTAAATATAGAATTTCTGGAGCCAGAGGATCAAGTCATAATAGACTACTATCCACAAATCTGTTACACTCTATATCTATTTATATCGGACATGCAAACATATCAGATCCAAAGAATCCAGTCAATTTCATTACGGTATCCATCAAGTCACGGTCCATATCGATTGCTGACCAAGTCAAAATTTACAACCATATACATTACAATATATACACTTACGAGGAAAAGTGTAGGTGTGGCTGTAAAGACTGTACAGTAATGTAGAAATGTGTGTGCACCCATTTTGGGTCTCCCATTTAAAGGTGTTTGTGGGGCAGGTGAAGATCATGAGTTTTTCAATACCTCACAGTACTATGGGGGGCACCGCTCGGCAGAGGAATCTCTTTAAATGCGGTGTGTAAGGACAGAGAGTATCCCCTAACCCAAGACGCTGCCTCCCTATATCCCACAACACTTGTGTTGAGCTGTGGGATATATCCCCAGAAAGCCTTAATTTTACTACCTTAAACTATACCCTTTCTATCAACATATGCGTCTAATAGATTTTTAAACATGTTTATAGACGTGCTACTAATTACTTCTACCGGCAAACTATTCCAGCTATTTACTATGCTATGCGTAAAAATGTGTGATAATTGTAAGATTTAATCAGGGGGCTTCCTGCTTCTCTTAACAGGGATATTATCTTACTATAGTACCTATATATATATATATATATATATATATATATATATAGAGAGAGAGAGAGGAGAGAGAGAGAGAGAGAGATGTAAAAAAATATTTACTTACATTTCGTGCGTGTCTGTCCAATGAATCAATCTCTCTAGCTTCACAAACGTTCGCCACATCCTGCGACGAAAACAACCCCTCCAGATCAACTGCGATGAAAAATAACATCGTTGCTCCCGCACTATGGACCAATAGGATAAAATCACATTAACGTGTGTTTGTATATATATATAAATATATATATATATATATATATATATATATATATATATATATATATATATATATAAATAAACATATATATAAATAAACACGAGTGTATATACACATGTTTATTTATATATATATATATATATATATATATGTATATAATAAACATGTGTGTATATACTCATTTCACTTCGTGAATGTAACTTACGTAATGTCCCCAACTTCGTATACGTCTGGTGATGAAAATTCACTATCTGTATTTATGAAAACTAGCAATGCGTGGTTATTCACTGAAAAATATCAGCTAATATGGTGTCAAGCTGAAATTGGATCCCTTTTATATCGGGAGGCCGATGATCCATTACAAGTGACGAAGAGCTGAATCTGAAAGGCCAATCACAAGCTCACCGACTTCCTGATTGGACAGTGATACTTTTATGGGCGTGTCCTTATCAATATCGGTTGAACACTCCGCAGATTTTTTATTAAATTAATAAGAACATTTCACATGCAGACGTTTTCAATTTCGTAAAGCTTTATTATATATATATATATATATATATATATATATATATATATATATATATATATATAATGTATCCGATTACAATACAACACAATTTCTACGATAATCGAATCTGAGAATGCGCATGAAGGACAGAGAGAGAGACGAGAGAGAGAGAGAGAGAGAATGGAAATGAAAATGAATAGGTTTATTGGCAGACTTTAGTCCATATGATAAATATTATTAATGGACATAATTGCCACATATGCCTGGCAAAAGAATGACAAGAGCATCTTGTAAATGATTTTATGAAGTTTCAGTTATAAATATGCGTAGAAAACCTCATTACATGGGTAAACCCTTTATATGAAAATCTAGTTTTAATATTTCGAACCTTCATGTTAGTATACTGATGTTCTTATCTTAGTAGAGCACTATATATATATATATATCGAAGCATATCATAATTCTTTATTACTGAATATGATGACCCGATTATCTCCGTTTTAAAATGTGCTTGTGACAATACATTGTATTAGGATTCAAATACTCAAGGCAGTTTAATTCCAGAATTGCACTGAAGAAAATCTACTTTAGCCTGTGAATAGTAAGGTTTAATATGATCGAGAAGCTGGTTTTAAATTACATTAAAAATATTGCAATAATGTTGAAGGCAAAAATACCGAAGTTATGCCATAAATTCTATTTTTTTTATAAATATGCATAGAAAAAGTCATTTGAGGGTATGCCTACTAAAATTTAAAATCTAGCTTAATATAAAGCTAATGATACGAATAAAGATAAATTTGTATATAATGCGAAAATTTGCCTTAAATAACACGCTATTTGGATAATTCCCTAATTGGCGAGAAATGAAATAGTTAGCCTTAATTTAAATTATATTTTGCTTAAAAATTATATTAATGTCTTTTATGTTATAGTTTAAAGATAAATTTTTATATTAATGCGAAAATTTGGGTAGAGATTCGTTTTAACTGCCCCCTCGTTTTTCGACACGAAAACATATTTTTCTGGTATATTTTGGTGTGTTTTGTTGAAATCTGACTTTCATTTCCTCGGGAAAATCCCCATTTTTGAGGAAATGACGATCTGACATATCCTGCAAAAATGACTATTTTTACCAGAAAATGAAGGTCAGACTTAAAGAAAAACACAAAAAATACACCAGGAGAATATGTTTTCGTGTCGACAATTATAGGGGAACCCGTATGGAATCGCGGTTTTGTGGGTGGAAAGGAGGGGACCTAACCTAATATTCATGCAAAAGTAACCTAACCTAACCTAACCAATTTTCAAGAGTGTACAGTTAAAACTAAGGAAAATAACGCAACTTAACCTAACCAATTGTCAAGGGCATACAGTTGACCTAACTGGGCATTCAATTAACCTAACTGGGCATGGGTACCCTATAATGAATTCGGGACCTGGAAACGTAAGTAGTTGAAAATATTACATTGGTGATTTAACTTTTTTCTCTCATGAAAGATGTGTACACACTTTTCTAGACCAGCTTTGTACGCTGATTCCAAATCTGGTTTCGGTTTTCCTCTAGCACATCTAGGTATCGACATATGACTGGTGTTATTTTCAGCACAATTTATCGTAAAAGTACAACTTTATTCATAAAAAGAAATGTACACCAACCTAAAAATGTTGCGAGTACGATTTTCTCTTGTAAATCTTGTCCGGATCGTCGCGGTACAACATCCAACAGTAGTCTGCCAGCATACTTTCGTTGCAGAAACCTTGGTAGCGATTTTCCATTGACTGGATGTCTTGCTGGAAGCGTTCACCCACCCCCCTCTGTTCGTCACTCACCACGCCAAGGTGCTTGGGAAAGAAATCTAGATGCGAATGTAAAAATTGTATTTTCAAGGACATGCGACAGCTCATTTCTCGATGCTTTTAGTTCTAAGGCACTGAGGCTTTCTTCAAAGCCTTCATCCTGTAGAACCTCCCTGATTTGGGGCCCCACAAAGATTCCCTCCTTCAATTTCGTGGCGCTGATGTTTGCAAATTTCTCAACAAGGTATCGAAACCTCTCGA
>JAJOZX010000279.1:710000-832500 GCA_023014485.1 Bathynomus jamesi | reverse complement strand
CCTCTCCCTTCCGTGTCAGAAATGAAAACTAAAAAATGTTTTTATTGAAATTCTTTATTTAATTTCCTTTTAAATATTTCCAAATCGCCTCGAAATCGAACTCGAGAAATTTTAGGAACCGGTTCGCACGAACCGGTGCGAACCGGCTGAATGCCACCACTGGTTTCTATCATACAAAGAGAAACGAAATTTTCCGCACCTTTGTTTCTTGCTGTATTATTTATTTAAAATATAATATGTTTTTCTCAGACATTCTCCCTTCACTTTAATATATCATCTTAATGATTATTATGTTAGAAAACTTCAGAATACACAAGTGTAGTACAATACTAAGACGAAATAATAATCTATGTTATTTTTTATTTTTTACTCGTTGCATCATCAAAAGTCATATGAAAGGATGTATCTTCAACTGAACTTGGATTCAGAACCAAGGATGGCTACAGAATCGGAAAACAGTAAGATGAATGTAAGAATTAAAAATTTGTTTTGGGAGTCCTGCGCCTTACTTTTGTAATTATGACTTTGGCTAACTTGTTGCGGATCATCGGTGTGCTATTTGAATGTGAAGTTTGAATCGAGGGTAATTCCCAGAAGTTTAAACGAGTGCAGTAGTTGAACAGGTATTGAATCGTTCTGAAGATACATAATAATAATAATAATAATAATAATGCACTATTTAAATATTATATTGATAAGTTGTTTGCACTTTGAAATTCATAAATATTTTGAATTTATGTTAAGATTTCGAGGGTGCAACGTTTTCTTTATTTGTGATGACTATATAAACTTTTTTCTTAATATTTAAGGGTAATTTGTTGGTGTTAAGCTAGTCATACATAGATTCTTTAAAGTTCATTGTTGGTGGTTGTTCGGAGGTTTTGTTCGAGGTTATGAGTAACACTGTCATCTGCATACTGGATTACTGGTAACAGGAAGAATTATCTTGTGACCGATGGAAGTAATTTATATAAAGCAGGAACAGAATAAGTACCAGAATACTCCTTGAGGCACATCGTTGGAGAGGAATTTTGTGTGTAACGTAAGAGAGTTCTGTGCTATAAATTGTGACTTGTTAGTCAAGTATAAGTGGAACCATCATGAGGGTGATCCTTTGAAGCCGTAATGTTCGAGTTTATTTTTGAGAGTATATCATGAGGTGCTATGTCAAAGGCTTTAGCTCGGTCAAATAGGATTGTTATAATTATTGATGTTTTCCTGTCGTTTAGATTGCTATGAAGTTATAGTAGTTATTTGTTGTTTGTGTATTAATTTGTGTTTTAAAATAAATTTTATTTTTGGATATTATATATTATATATATATATATATATATATATATATAGATATATATATATATATATATATTACTCTCTCTCATAGTTTATTGACTGTTGGTAGGATGGAGATGGGTCTGTAGCTTGAGGAAGAAGTTTTATCTCCTGATTTATAAATAAGGTATAATCTAGACTCTTTGAGTGTAGGACAAAAGCCCCCTAAGAAAAATAATAATAAGAATTTTTTTAATCATTATTTTTATTCTTTATTATTTACAGTTTATGTTTATAGTTTAGTTTATGTTTATAGTTTATGTATTTTGGCTCTCGTCATTTTCGTTTAAACTAACGAAAATATCACAACTTAACCTAACCAATCATCAAGGGCGTGCAGTTGACCTAACCGGGCATTCACTTGACCTAACAGGTTAATATTGGTTATTTCACCTAAATATCTTCTGATCTTTTCAGATTAGATGTGACACCTGACTTGCCCTACCCAGCAATTTGTCCAGGGGGCTTTTGTCCTAGTGGGGTTTTTCTGGACCCGAGACTCTTTTAGGCAGTTTGGGAAGATACCACTTTAAATGGATAGGTTTATGAGCGTTGAGAGCTTGGGTTCAAGTTAGCGCACGGTTTTTAAATTCTGTTGGGGTCTGTGTCCAACATACAATTTTTATTTTTTAATTGTTTTATGGCTGTCATTAAATCGTGTGTCGATGTCCAGACGTGAGAGTTACTCGCGCGAGTAGCTCTCACCGTGTAAACCCGGCTTTAGTACGGAAGGCGAAAAATTTTCTTCCTGGGATACCTCTCACGGGCGTACTTCTTAAAGGCCTTCCCGAACTGTGAGGACCGCTTCCACAACTTCCTTCTCCAGGCGGCGAAATTGTATAATCCAGGATATTAATGGGTAGGTAACATTTACAGTATATACACGTTAGGTTGGTTAGGTTAGGTTAGGTTGGTTAGGTTAGGTTATATTTGTTGAGGGGGTGGGAGAAAGTCATAAACGAGTGATTTGCGACTGAAACGGATGTCAAATTCGAATAAATCAGATAGAAATACATCAAGAAAACATGTTTTATATCCAAAAAACTTCCCGGGACGCTTCCTTAAGATTTACCAATGTTTGTTGTGCATGTAAAGGTTCATTATTAATTAATAGCTTTCCGGGAACAGAGTGTTTGGTTTGTTTTTTATTAATAGCTTTGTTAATGAGGTTCCGATATTGTTTGGGACCGTCCTTGTATTCTTCGAACTCATGTTTTTAGTAATTAGCTTTTGCTTTGAGTATTAATGAATTAAGTCCGTTTCGATAGTGAGTGTAAACTTCTTTTGGGAGTAGACATTCCTTCACATTTTTGTATATTTTATGCTTTTGTTTAATGGATGTCTTTAGACCCGGGGTCAACCAGGGATTGTTGATTCTAACAGTAGAAATATTTTGTCAATAATGTGACAGGATTCATTAAAAGCAGTTCATAGTGTTTCCTAAAACTTTCAAATTTGGTAGTTATATCTGCATGCGAATCGTCATTGAAGTCGAAACTTGCTGCACATAACTTAGTTTTGAATTTATTAATTTGATTATGCCTTGTTTTTCTGAATTTAATATTTCCTTACTTTGGATGTTTGTCGTTCTTTTGATTGTGACGTAATTTGAGAGGTAGTGAGTTATGCCTGCAACGAGTATGTCTGTGTCATGTATGTATTATGGGTCTATATTTGACCATATGTGGTCGATAAGAGAAGATTTGGTAAGGTTAGTAGGGGAAAGTGTTGGTCTGGTTACATGGGTCTTATATCCTTGGCTGATCATTGTGTTCCATAATGATTTGGTAATGCAGTCCGTTCCTATTTTTATTCAAGCGAGAATAAAATCATAAATTACCTCATATTTCTAACATTCAAACAGAGAAAATACCAACTAAAAGTATCACAGTCAGCATCACAGTTACTGCCAGCGTTCGTAGTTCAATGGGTAACACCGTTTCACTACAAACGAATTGAAGACCCTGAGGTGAAGGGAGAGAATAGGATTTGAACTCTGATTATGTTGGTAAATAATAATAGTTAGAACAATGGGCCGCATTCATAAGCTCTCTCTCTCTCTCTCTCTCTCTCTCTCTCTCTCTCTCTCTCGTCTCTCTCTCTCTCTCTCTCTCTTCTCTCTCTCTCTCTCTGTATATATATATATATATTACTACCACAACATATTAATGGAACAGAAAAGATAGACAGGTCTAAATCACTTTATGACATCGTGGTAGAGCAATTTCCATGGCGCTCAATTGAAGAATTTCAATTTAAAAAAGTAAACATCTTCGCAATTTCTGCACAGAAATAAAGTTTAAAGTCTCACTCCTTATATTCGTTTCGAAGGAGCTAAAATACAGAAGCGAAAAGCGCCAGGTTCCAAGAGTAATAGCTCTTAAACATTCCCAAATATTTGGAGAAGAAAAATGTTGACGGAAAGTACATTTGACGCTTTATGTTATTTTAATTATTTAGACTTTTCCACTTTTAAACTCGATGTCTTTCTTCTTTAAATTTCAAATGTATCTTCTCAATTTTACTTCACCTACATTGTAAAACACAATAGCCAGGTTAAATGATTAAACTTTTAAACGCAGAGTGTTAAGGCATCTCGAAAACCCTGGACCTTGATTTTGGTTCTCTTTTTCTTCTATTGGGGGAAGGGGGCCGCTTTTGCGGGCATTCACCCTTGGCCCCTCCTTCTTCCATAAAAAAACTAGAAATATTTTCCAAAGTATGAATTTAAATTTAATTAAATAATAAAAGACTTAAAACAAAGCGCAGTTATAATCGTAAGACTTATAACAGGTTAAAGAACAAGTTTTTGAGAAGATATCTCTTCCTCTTCGTTCACTTTGGTTGGTTGGTTTATTTTTCCATTTTACGTCATTCGTCCACCAGAGAGTACTGAGTCGGGCGGTAACGCCACCAACCGAGAAAAATAAGGCCCCTTTAAAAAGAGAACTGGCTCAAGCCAAATACATTACGTGCAGCGAGCTTATCACTTCAACCCCTCCTCATTTCTCAAACGGGCTTTGGAGTCTCCATGAGTTGGTCTTCAGGTTCGTGGCGTAACTTGAAAGTGTATGAAGAAGCATCGTTTTTTACGAAGGAATCGCGCATGCGGATATCTCGTAGTCACGAATTTTTCTGAATCTTTAATTAATTTGTAAAAGAACGTAGATATACTGTATATATTAAGGTTATGGTAAATATTAGTATTATCTTTATGGAAAATTCCTACAAATATTAATTTGTATTATCAACACATTAACTGGGGGCATCCTATGAACATTAAAATATGGTGAGCATTTATTTTGAGTCATGAGACGTTGGATTAACATTTTTTCGTAACATTTTCATCAAGCTAATTACAATTATTACATGCTCATTTTCATTTTCATCATCATTTCTGCCAGCATTGAAGACATCTTAGTGTGGCTTCTCTTTTCCTTCGCACAACGTTTAACGCTTTTTTAGGGATACATATACATATATATATATATATATACAGGGTGGTCCATAAGTCGCAATCGGTTATAGTTAAAGCTAAAATACAAAAAATCAAACAAGGTCCCGATTGGGACTTATGGGCCACCCTATATATATATATATTATATATATATATATATATATATATATATTATATAATATAGGGTGAACCAAAAGTAGGTGGACAGTAAATGATAACGTTTATTTTGAGAATACATATTTAATTTTTTTGTATACTATAATACAAAATAAAATTTAAATAAATTTAGTTATAATATTTAATATAATATAACACAAACACCATAGTTATAATGAACACCATAGTTATAATATATATAACACAAACCGTATTCAACCTACTGTCCACCTACTTTTGGTTCACCGTGTATATATATATAATATATATATGTATATAATCACTTATTTTATGTTAAGATTATTATAACGACAAAATTTTTAAGTGTTATTTATTTTTTCAAATAATAATGATTTATTGATTATTGATTGAACCCAAATGCACTAAAAAATCACTTCAGATATATAAAAAACCCTGAATTCATTGAAGAAAAGTCATACAAAAAGCATTTGTGTAAGCGTGTGTATGTGTGTGTGTACACTGTACATGTACATGAGTGTGGATACAACTGTGCATGAGTATGGGTGTAGGGACACAGTTTTGTGTATATGCTGTATAAACAGATATGTGGGTATTTGTGTGAACGTGGATGTGGACGTGGGTGTGAATGTACAGGGTGTTCGAAAAGTCCCGTCACCCCCTACAAAATGTACATATTGTAATACCAATTTTATTTTTGTATGATTAATTAAATTTATATGTGATTCATTGACATTTTTTTCTTTTCCAGGTATTAGAGTTGTGTGAACAATGGCAGACCAGTCCACTTACACTCTGGAGGAAAGGATAGTGATGAGCACATGAGCTCATGAAAGGTCACAAACTGGCAAAACGATGCATGATATCCAGAATGATTTCAACACAAGATTCAATAAGGCTGCACCACCAAACAAGACGGTATTACGCTGGGAGAAAAAGCTGTTTGAAACTGCTCCATCAAGGACAGACCACGATCGGGAACACCAACAACACGAGCAGAACAATGTGAAGGTGTCATTGCATCGGTGGCTCGTTCACAGAAAAAGTCACTTCAGAAACGATCACAAGAACTTGCAGTCTCCATGTCCACAATGAGAGATCACATGACAAAAGATCTCGGCATGAAACCATACCGCCCGTCATTTGTTAATGAATTAAGCGATACAGCCATGCAGAAACGATATTCTTGATTAGTAACTGTAATTAGTAACTGTATTTACTGTAATTAAAGTAATTGTTGCTAGTGACTTGTTTCTTAAATGACACCTACCACATATAAATACAATTAATCACACAAAAATAAAATTGATATTACAATATGTACATTTTGTAGGGGGTGACGGGACTTTTCGAACACCCTGTACTGTAAGTATGGAAGTGTTTATGTGTATGTGTATTGTCGGTTTTGCAAAGTTGATGTTTATTAATAATATTATAAAGTATAGTAAAAGTTGACCTAAACGAAAAACATAAGTTAGGTATGATATAAATTCCAGGTAGGGCTCAGGTAAATCCCAGATGGGGATAGATACGTGACTGTCTCCACGAAAACATCTGAACAGATCTCAACATGATCCTAGTGGGACATGTGACGTTGTTTTGTTCAGCCAATAGGGCGTGAGAGAATACGTCACGTCACGTGAATTCTTTAAATAGGATGTATTCTAAATTTCTTTTACGTTACAGGGTCGTGGCAATTAAAACAACAAAGATCTCGTTGGCGAAACCATAACAACTAACGGAACACGATCCGGAGTGAACCAGCGAGCATCCAGCGAAGTAGTTGAAAGAGAGAGAGAGAGAGAGAGAGAGAGAGAGAGAGAGAGAGAGAGAGAGAGTTGCAATGTTGTGCCCATTAAATCCTAAAGTTAGCGCCGCTAACGCTAAGTACCATAAAATTTAGCGCCGCGAACACTAAGCATTTCAACAGTTAGCACCGCTAACGCTAACGCTAATTTTGTCGTTAAATATTTCTGAAACTACCCCAATTTATACTGTTCTGCCTTCCGTAATTTACTTATATATCATATATTAGCACACACCTTGATATAACACAATTTCGAATAAGGTGTTCATTTTTTTCTATCACGTAACGATTTTCTGCAAACTGGAAGAGAAAAAACAACGACATAAATAAATATTATTTATGTCAATTTACATGTGGTACCTATTTCGCTTTGTTATACTAATTACAAATGCGAACAACTTTAAAAAGAAAGAAGACTATTAACGTCAATTACATATTCATCTTTATTTGTCCTGAGTTTTCTTGTGAGATCTATACCTTTTAGTCTCGAATGTACGCGCTGTTCCTTTTCTTTTATGTAATAATTCTGGAGTATCCCGTTTCAACACCCAGCAGTAATCAGCTATCATGCTGATGTCCCACCTTCCCTGATATCTCTTCTCCATTTCTTTGATGTCTTGGTAAAGCCGTTCTCCTTGTTCTTCGCTGAGTGCTCCGAGATTCTCAGGGAAGTAATCCAAGTGTGAATGTAAGAAATGTAATTTTAAACTCGTATTGCAACCCAACTCTTTGAACTTATTTAGCATGTTGTTCACAATATTTTGGTAATTTGGGTCCTTGTTGTTCCCCAAAAATTTTCTGATAACATCCTCAAAAGCAAGATTGTTCATTGTTCTTTCAAAGTGTTCATCCAAAGTCAGTTTTCTAATCTGGGGACCAACAAAAATTCTTTCTTTCAATTTTGCTTCCGAAAGAGTTGGGAATTTTCCATACAGATAATTAAAACAATCTCCATCTTCGCCCGAGGCCTTAACAAATTGCTTCATCAAACCCAATTTTATGTGACGCGGAGGTAAAAGGACTTTCTTCGTGTCAACCAAACTTTCACGTTGAATGTTTTTAGAACCAGGTGTCGGGTTGACTCTGCGTGGCCATTCTTTTTTCATCCAGTGCTGAGTTCTTGCTCGGCTATCCCATTCACACAAAAAATATGGAAGCTTTGTATAACCTGGTTGTTGACGTAACAACATACAAATCACTTTTAAGTCTGAACAAAGTAGCCAACCGTGTTCTTTGTATTTAATCTTAGCTAGAAGAAGCTCAAGATTTTCGTACGTTTCCTTCAAGTGAACCGAATAAGCCACAGGAACGGATGTATACAAGTTACCGTTGTGAAGGAGGATACCTTTTAGACTTCTTTTGGAGGAATCAATGAAAAGTGTCCACTCATTTGGGTCATTGACTGCAGCGCCTAGTTTAAGTATTAGTTCTAAAACATTGTTGCAATATACCAGTGAATTTTCTTGAGAAAAATATTGAATGAATTCTTTTTCTCGATTTCTGTACTAGTAAAATGACGTCCCGGGAGAAAGCAAGTTCTTTGCACGAAGTCTGGATCCCAAAATCTCTGAAGAATCCTTCGGGAGACACAAATCTCTTACCAAATCATTAAGTTCACTTTGTGTAAACAATTGGGGTTCACCAGATGTTTCGGTTTGAAAACAATCAATATCATCGTTTCCATCGTCATCAGACACCGAATCAGATGAAGTTATATCAAGAGTATTTGGTTTAGTAGGTACAGGTATACCAGGTCCATGAGCAGCAGGTCTTACAGCAGACTGAAAGTTTGGATAAGAAATTTCCTTTTTATTTTTAGTATTGTAGCCTTGCACGTTACATGAACAAAAATAGCAGTCATTGCTGTGATTTCTAGGCTCACGCCAGACCATTGGAATCGCAAAAGGTAAAGAATTCATCGTCATCAGACACCGAATCAGATGAAGTTGTATCAAGCGTATTTGATTTAGTAGGTACAGGTATACCAGGTCCATGAGCAACAGGTCTTACAGCAGACTGAAAGTTTGGATAAGAAATTTCCTTTTTATTTTTAGTATTATAGCCTTGCACGTTACATGAACAAAAATAGCAGTCATTGCTGTGATTTCTAGGCTCACGCCAGACAATTGGAATCCCAAACGGTAAAGAATCCTTTTTACCTTCACTTTATAGTCTAAGTTGTTCAACACAAACACTGCAAACTTTATGTGGAGCCCACGATTTGTCTTGATCCCCAAGTTTCATTCCGAAGTACGCATAGTATGCTTTCTTAACAAAGTCTGTAATATCTCGCCTTTTTTTTTCACAGTAAATTTTCCACAAATATAACAGAAAATGTTTGGGCTATTTACACACCCTCTGGTTGCCATAGCGACAAATAAAAAAATTTCAAAAGAGAAATATAATCACCGCGAACCTTTCAATAATAAAGAACTATAATATAACCTCGCACGCAGTAGGCAGACTGACTCATCTCGTGGCTTGTCAATCACTTATATACTAGCGTTGAGTTTCTCGAATTTTCTAGAAGACGCTATGACGTCGCTTCTGATCTGGAAGCATTTATAGGCAGTAATTTTTAATCAAAATTTAATTGAGTTAATTTTAATGGAAATTACTACATATGTAATATGAAATATGACATTTTGTGAAAAATCTGTACGTGATGGCGAAAAATTAATATTATTTTTCGGAATCGGCGTGCAAAAATTACTATATAAGTGATAAAATATTTCGGACAACAAAACCATCACAGGCCTGTGATAATTGGTTGCTAAGGTACGTTATAGTCAACGAAAATGAAACATTTTTATGTCGGAATCGAGTTCCTTTCGTATATATTAATAGGGAAAACAAACCAACAGAAGATTAATTCTATTCAATTTAAAGTGGTTTTGAAAAAGTAGCGATTAACTTTCTCTAAAACTTAGCGCCGCTTCCTGTTTCGCTAACAATTTTGAAAATTAGCGGCACTAACAGTATCACTAATAAAAAGTTAGGAGAGCTAATTAGCGCCGCTAATCCCAGCATTGGAGAGTTGTGCAGTCGTGTCAGTAAATAGTCGAGAGAGAGAGAGAGAGAGAGAGAGAGAGGTGGACGAGACGAAAGGAGTTACGTTAAAGATAATAAAAGGGAGAATCCTCGAAGGATTTCTTCAACGAGACGAGAAGAAAGTTTGATCTAAACCAATTCCTATACTGCTTTATAGGTTTTTTATATGTTTATTTCATATTTGTGACTTAAGTATATAATAATATTTTTTACGACGTGTTTCATACCCGATTGTGACTAATGGGGTAGTAATGACTACAAGTGACCAGTGACATTTTCTAAAGAAACATTGTGTGGGGACTAGCGATGCCGTCCTTAAGAAGCTAACCTACTGTATAGTGTGGTTGTATCGTCCCAGTGGGTGTGGTAAATCCTAGTTATCTTAGTAATATAAATCATAGTGGCTTAAAAATAAGGGGGCTTTTTGTTCTCGTATTTAGGCTTTAATTTTCCAACGTATGCTGATAAGTGATAGGCCTAACCCAGCTGGGCTTAAGAATAAGCTGTCTGTCGCTACCAATTCTGTAATCGTAATAACTAGGGCATGATTAACTAATCATTTTTAGGAAAAAGTGATGAATTATGAAATTTTCTAATTAATCAATGATTAATTTATTAAGAGTGATTACAAATTAAATACTTCTGAAAAGAGTAAGAAAGAGCTTTATTGTTTCTGTTGCGTGAGATAAGACCGAAGAAAAAATTTTGCTCAAACATTTAGTTTGCTTTAGTTCAAGAAATCAGGCATGGGCGGATTAGACAGTTTATACATGCAAAAAGGTGCCAACTTCAAATGATACACTACAAAATTTAAGGTAAAATGATGCTGAAATTATGAGGAAAATTAATCATTTCCCGTCATTTTCTAAAAATATTTTTTGATTAATTAATGATTAAATTCGAACAATGATTAACTGATTAAGTAATTAATCATAACCATGCCCTAGTAATAACCCGATTAAAGTCCTCATTATTATTCACAAATTTACGTGTGTAACAACGGTAAAGTAACTGGGGACAACCCTTCAGTATATATGGGTAAATATGACAGCATACGGAGAACGCACAGTAAAATTACTAAAAATAGAAGTTTGACCCAGGAAAAAATTGCAAAAGAATTGATTTTCATTGTATGATGTTTGGGAAGGTCTATAGATCAATTTACTAGTATGCATATAAAGTCGCCCACAATTTAATTATGGGAAAATAATTAAAAATGGCATTAATTAATTAATAACTTAAGCTCAATTTTTGTGTTTGTGCTAATAACTCGACAACTATGATAGGTATATGGTCATATAATACATAATTGAAAGCTAATTTTACACTTACTTGATATATGAGGTCAGGAACAAATATTGAAAAACTAGTGGAAAATGTATAAATATCTTCAATTTCGTGCATTAACCTTCCCCATGTATTCTTGTTTTTTTGCTTTACAGTACCAAATATAATAATAAATTAAATTGAATGCCCGGTTAGGTCAACTGTTCGCCCTTGACGATTGGTTAGGTTAAGTCGTGATATTTTCGTTAGTTTTAACGAAGATATCATTTGGTAATTGAGGCTGGGGACCCTGATCTTCAGGTGATCCCTTCCTACTATTTTCAGGTTAAAGCAGTTAAGTAGTGTCATAATCTCTTATCTGGGATCTTCTCAAATGTTGATAAGTTATATTTCAGACCTTCAATTTGTCTGTTTCAAATGGGATATAGAGTGAAATATAGTGATATAGATTTAGTGAAAATCATCGTATTCTTCTTCTACCAATGTTGGATACGGGAGTTGAAACAAATTGTGTCTGTACACTGTCCATAGGATATTAAACATTCAAAATTGTGTTTCTTATAACTACAGCTTAAGGTACTACAATATGTTTGGCAGTTGCATCGTACTATTTGCAGAAGTTCCTTTAGTGTTAGTGGTAAATTAGTAATCTTAACATTCCACTCTCATCAATTTTCCAACCCCATTTTGTTGGATTCATATCTGTAGCTTCCACCCACTGCTGGAGTTGACAGTACATTTTTAAACTGTGGTACTTTGTTACAGCAGCAGTTGGTGGTACAATTTTTAGCTGAAGAAAAGCGATACTCTTTGCAATTTTTTCACAGAATTTTTCATAGTGGAGACTGTCCCATCCTTTTCCATATTTTCCTCCGAACCCTCAAACAAGAACCTGTTCCTCAGCAGTAATTACATCGTTTGCATTGGTATGTGGCATAGTAAAGATAACATCTTTTGTGTTTTTCGTAGAGCCACACCTTTTCTTATTCCAAAAATGTCACATCTAAGGAGTGCATTGATTGAGAGTATCAAGGTGCACAGTTTTTGTCTAAGCGCTTCTTTTATAGCTTTAATGTTCACAAGTTTTGCTTTTCTTATTGAACGTTGTTTTTATTCAGGCCTTAAGGTCAGCTTGATGCACAAGAAGTACTAGTAATAACATTTTTCTTCAACCTAGCACTATTTACTGCACTTAAAATTATAACACTATGAGGAGGCCAGCATCTCATTTTGCATGATGAGTATCGCAACCACTCTTCTGTAATTTATCATTAAGTTTATGAAGCGTTGCTTATTATTCTTGTTATTAAGAAACTCTTTTTTTCTTGATTCATAACATCATATCTGCTGAGAAATTGACTGTAGCACCACTTTTACAATTTGTCCTTCTGTTGTGTGTCAATATTTGGCCGATGGTCCATTAAAATACCTGTCAATAGTGTGGTGTGGTGGTGTGGAGCATGTGAGAAACTTTAACCCGTCATTTTTTGGCGGGGAGAGAGTGTGGGAGTGGTGCGGGGTATGTAAAAAACTTCAACTCGACAGATTTTGGTGAGTCCCACCAGCTGAAATTTGAAGGTGCATGAACCACATACAAAAATGCATTTAGCTTCCCGAGTGTATGTTTTATTGTTAATCATGAAGCAGCTCTTTTCGTTTCATTTGAAAAACTCTTGCAATGATATCTGGACTATGTTCTGGTCTTTGATAAGCTTCAATGCTTTCAGCGATTTTAGTCGATCTTGGATTGGAGTAAACGCAATAAATAGATCCGACTTCCCAAATTTTCTTACAGTTGCCAAAGCGTCTTGATAATTCTGCTGTATTGCTCTCGGGCTGCCTGAATAAAGATACTAATTTGACCGTAGATGTTTTGTATTTATATTCCTAAGCCTGTTCTAAACACATGAACAGCTTTATGTAGCTTTTTCTAGAGTGAGAAGTTTTGATTCTGTTAAAGTCTTTGGTGAAAGGATAAGCAGAAATCCTGTATTTAAAGAAGTAATGTTGCAATAAAGATACTAATTTGACCGCAAATGTTTTGCGATCCTCTGCTAGTTTGATATAAATATCACATATGTCATTGTATGGCACTCCTCTTGGCCATGTAATTCAATGCAAAAGAGCCCCTCCCTCTAAGACATAGTCAGTATCTTTATCCGGATGTTCATCCTGCTCTAGTATGGTGTCTGTTATAGCCTGGCCAATGGCCATGGCTGGTTTGTTGGCTTGTCTGAGTATTTATGATGAATCAAAAAGAGCTGGAGGGAGACTGCATAACTCATGTTTCATTAGTGGATTCAAGTCATCTTCCGAGCGGAACCTTTGGTAACGCTCGGTAATCTTTGAAGTAGTAGCTGTGGGTCTATATGTACAGATTTCTGGAAAATTTTTATAGTTTGTTTATCGTGCATTGTGATAACTTAGTCTTTCTTTCTGAAGACAGTCAGAATTACAGTCAGAATCCCCGACAGCTTTAGAATTACATTCCCTACTGTTCTTGTTTCATCAACATTAACTGTTTTATCAGAAACAATCCTGCTGGCAATGTTATGTAGACTGATATTTACTGTAAATAGAGTCCTGCTCTCCAGAAAGCTTAGTAGATTTGTGCGTCTGTTTCATCTCTTTTAACTCTAGTGTTTGTTGTGTCTGTTTATCTGTTTACTTGTTTCATACCTTGTTCCTATAAATACTTGCATGGAGTTATTTATTTCAGCACAAATAGGCATAGATAACTAAACAAGCCCCTGAGTTTCAGTCATTTCCTTCCTCTAGTTAGACCTCCTGTTTTCTTAGCATTTCTCATCAGTATCTGCTCAGTGACTACGTCTGACGAAAGCCATTTCCAGAAACGGTTACTTCTTCTAATGACATGGAAGCCCTCGTTGAAACTCTTGTGAATTTCAAGGGCGTTGACAGAAAGCTTGGATAGCATTCTTGCTGACTTTACATACAGATTATGTCCAGAGACGGCAAAATAATGTTGCCCATTCTCTCAAATTTAATAAAACGACGGAGAATATCCAACATACGCATTATGCATGTATTCTACCCATACCTCGGCAGTTCTGTTTTGCTGGTTGCGTTTTAAGTCTTATAATTTACGATGAATTCTCTGAAAAATGTCAGGAATCACAGGATCTTCCAAGCTGGTTTCATGGTTCATGGCTTTGTCATAGTTTTCTCCAATGTTAATCATGTCTTGGTCAGTACTATCACCTATTTCTACATTTTCGATGATTATGTCAAAAGTGGTGTCACTGTTGGTATTCCTGTCGCGCTCTTCATCAGCTGATTCAGCTCTAAACGCAGATTCATTGTCTTCGGCACTTGATGCTCCACACTTGGTAGAGGTATCTTGAAAGTATCATGAACAAGCAATGCATGAAGCATGGTGTTTTGTCCACAAGAAAATGCGCACGAATAGCTCTTGCCATGGTCTTTCCAACTGGTGATTTTTTAAAAGATAAGATGTTTTAAACGTTAAGATCTGAGTATTCGTTCCCTGTTCAACACAACAGTCTTATTGAGTTAATTAAGCTTTTCGTCAAAGATTGTAAATTTCAGTTTGAAAATAAGTTTTATGCTATGTCGTTTGAATTGGCGATGGGAAATCCCCTCGCACCTGTATTAGCTAATTTATATATGGATTTTTTTAAAGGAGAATTTTTCCCACTATTGTTAATTTTAACCTTGTCTGGTTACCGGTATACAGATGATGTTTTATGGCTTTGACGTAACAATTTGGATGTTGACGAATTTCTTGGTAGGCTCAACAATTTAGTCCCATTTATTAAGTTCACTGTTGAAAAAAAAAATGATGGATACCAATCTTTTCTGGATCTAAAACTTCGGAGATGAATGAATCATTTCAAATTTAAAGTTTTCTCTTATATGCATTTTTATTCTGACCATCATCCCTCGCTAAAATTTTATATTTTCTCTTCTATGTTTCTCAGAACATTGAAAGTTGTCAGTCTTAAATGTTTAGATTCTGAGTTATGCAATATGAATATTGGTATAAATTATGTTATCCTATTCCATTTCTAGATAACTGTCTTAGGAAAGCTAAGAATAGGTGCCGTATTTTGGGGCGTATAAGTCTACGGTCCAGATTAGTCGATCCCCTAACTTTCAATTTCAGATTTAGATTTTAGCCTATTTTGGGTGTTTAAGTCGACCACCAACTTGCCAACATAAAAAAGTAAAACTTTGTGAAAACCTTGTAAAAATTAGTTATCAAATCCTTCATAATCATCATCATAATCATCATCTGACATCATAAGTTCATTATATACATCCTGGGATACATTTGCAAGTGCTTCGTCATATGGATCCAATTCAGATGTTGACCAAAAGAGAGCTGATGCAGAACTGAGGACCTATGACAGGTGGACCTGTCTTTAAATACAAACTGAAATGGAAAGTGGAAGGTTAATTTTTTAGACTGAGCCTATAAGTCGACACCCTACTTTAGGGGCATAATTTTAAGCTTAAAATACCGACTTATACCACCCAGTATACGGTATTATAATAGTGTAATTGTAAATGAATTTGATCATAAAAATATCCTTAGCCTATCTTACCATGTAAATTTTAAGTATCTTCCGACCTTACTTAAAACAATTGGTATCAAGGTAGTCTTTAAGTACAATAATACTGCTAAATCTCGCCTAATAAAGAACAGCCCAGATAATGCGGCTGGCTGTGTGCATTCGATCGAACGTACACAATGTAGCTCAGTATATATAGGCCAAACGGGAAAAACGTTAGATATCAGGGTAAAACAACATAAATATACGTGTAAAGCAGCAAATAACTCTAATGCATTGTTTAACCATATGTATAGACGTAATCATAGTATTACGTGGGAGAGTTCGAAAGTCCTCCTTAAAAACAGAGATATACTGTAATTGAGAGGCATATTCTAGAAGGTGCAGTCATCCATTATAAAAATAATTTCAATAACAGTGCGGGAATGTATAAAACACAATATCTTCTTAAAATGTCTTTTACCTTTATTCAGTGCTTGTGAACTTTATGCTAATCTCTTTTCATTTTTTGTTTTAATATACATAGGTACAGTATATATTTTGGTCATCTCGCTTTTTCCCTTCATTCCGTGACGAGGTGTATTGTTGAAAACACGAAAGACCTTGGAATAATTTTTTTCTTTTTCCTTGGGGGTTTGCATCATATATGTATACGTATATTACGTATAAATAGAGGGTGAAGTGATGCGCCTCGCTGGTGTAGTGGTTAGCATCGCTGACAACGAATCCATCGGCCCCGGGATCGAGACGCGGTGACGGCAGGCGGCGCACAGCAAAACTCAGTTGTTCATCTTTCCATACAATAAAGAAATTGGTTGGTAGATAAATGGGTACCTTAGGTAGCCTAGTGGTTAAGACGCTGGGCTGCTAGTGGGGCGTGGTTCGGATTTTACGTTAAACTATAGGTCTAAGGTGGATTGACACGCTTGACCTTCATCAAAATAAACAATTCGGGCGGAAGCAAAAACCAAGGTTATTTATATATATATGTGTGTGTGTGTGTGTGTTTGTATAACGGTGTGTATCGGTATGTGGAATGTGGATAGACATACACTGGGGAATATTCATACAACAAACATAAAAAAAGGAAGAAATAAGAAAAAATGAGAAAGAAAGATGGAAAAAGAAAATATTAAAAGGAGGAAAATTCATCCTATAATAAAGAATGTAAAGTTATTTTATTATATTATTTCTTAAATGCATATATATATATATATATATATAATATACACGTTCATACATACATACATACATACATACAGTACATATATTATGAAAATTACGTTTCTCTGGAATCGTTTGAAATCTACTGAAATCACATTTCCAACAAACATTGAATAACAACGTCCTGCGCTCACAATTCAAAGCGAAAATCTGGTTTTTGGCTTTTCTCGTACCAACTTTACCAACTGGCTGATTTTTAAAGCTTTTTTTTTAGCAGTAAATATAAAACAACAAATTTCATTATAAATTAATAATCGTATTTCGTTTACTACACATCTTTGTTTCACACATCTCTAAAACATGAAACCTTTTACCCTTGAACACGTGCGCCACTAGGGTGTGTCGAATTTTCAACTTTCAAATTCCAAATATGAGGGGTGCTAAAAGTTGCAGCATGACTTAGGAATTCTAAAGATATTTTTGTTAATTTAATATAATTTAGTTTTGCTTGGTAAGAAGCTACATAAAAATAGTGACTTTTGACTTTTTTGTGGAATTATATAATAATTATTATATTAATAATTATATATGTTGTATATATAATGCACTGCTGTTTTTTGCTTATTTCACAGGTTGAAACGTATTCATCAGTGTGCTGAAGATTACTTGTCCGTCAGTGCTACCATCCAACCAGTGGGAATTGACCTACAATGGCTTCTAAAAGGAGGACAAGACTGGGGACATTCACACATATGAGCAACCTAATTGGAACTGGTAGAGAGTTGTTGCCCTCTGAACTCCCAACTCTGCGAGACGTTCTGAAATATGGGCTACTGCTAAGAGAACAAAGTGGTGAGGATGTGAGAAACTACCCAGCAGCCAGTCTTGCAAAGGACATTTACCCTAAAGTGCTTGAAAAGTGGGAACGAGCAAACAGTTCTTTTGTAGCCCCGTTGTAAATTCACGAGTCACAATCTTAAACAAGATCCAAGAGAGCTGGGAGCAGGCCAAAAACATATCTCTTGGGAGAGGAAAGCTACATGTCAAAGAGGCTTTCATTACAAAACTTGACAAGCTTTTTGACATCCTCAGTTGCAAGTGTAAAATTGTTCTCTGCTCTGAATTTGGCTGCTTTGCAGATGCTGGTTGCAAAACGAAACTCACATTAACTGTACATGCCCTAGGGAGATGAAGATCCCTGTGAAGGAACTTGCTTTCATTAAAGGTCAGAGAGACAAGTCTGGTTCTACTGGACCACATCAGATTGGCTTGCCAGATCAACCTGAGCACAACAGACAAGTCAAAAAGCAGAAGCGGCAAGAAGACGAAAGAAGAAGGCTTGCTGAATATAAGCAGACAAGTAAGCAGGATGTTTCAATGCCATCAAATGAAATAATTTCTCTGATGATGAAAATGAAGAACAAATAGCTGATGCTCAAGATGGAAAGGATGGAAGTTATGAAGTGACATTAGAAATACCAAGCACGTCTTCAACTTCCAATAAAAAGCCAGAGTACAACACATTAGAAATACCTAATGTTGCTATGCATAGCATCAGATATGGTGTTGGCCTGCGTGCCACAGCTGCCATCACCACTGCTGCCTTTATGGATGCTGGCTTGATCACTGAAGAAGACAAGAGACTTGTAGTTGATCACAATAAAGTCAAGAGGGCCCAAGAAAAAGTTATGAGATCCCTGGATCAGGAATTTGATGATCTTCGTAAGAATGGTGAAATTGACTGCATCTTCTTTGACGGCCGTCAAGATACAACTAAAGTTATGCTGGAAGCAGACAATTCAGATCGTCAGTTCCCCAGCATCATCAAAGAAGAGCATTATTCTGTGTGCAGTGAGCCAGGTGGAAGATATCTCTACCACTTCACTCCTGAGAAAGGCTCAATGAGAAAAAAACCTGCTGAAGATATTGCTGATAATCTTGTAGATTTCATGAAGAAGGGCATTGATAAAAGCCTGCAGGCCATTGGAGGTGATTCTACAAATGTTAACACTGGCTGGGAGGGTGGTTCCATGCATTGGGTAGAGGTCAAGCTTTGCCGTAAGCTGATCTGGTTGGTTTGTGCCCTCCACACTAACGAGTTACCCCTGCGACACTTGATCACAGCACTGGATGGAAAGACCTTGTCTAACAACAAGTGGACAGGTAACATTGGCAAGATGCTAGACACTGCAACCGAACTTGAAATTGATCCTTCATTCACCAAACTCTCAATTGGAGAGCCTCTTACTTCACTGAGTGACAATGTCGTAAAGGATCTCTCTACTGATCAAGCGTACGGGTATAGGATCCCACAGGCCATAAGGACAGGAGAACTTCCCACAGATCTGGCCCTTCTTGAAAGTGGTCCAGTGAGCCATTCAAGGTGGTTGACAACAGCAAACAGGCTTTGTCGCATATGGATTTCAAAACATGGCCTTAAAGGCAAAACCCTCAACAACTTAAGACTGATAGTGGAATACATTGTTGGTGTGTACTACCCCTGTTGGTTCAACATCAAAGTAAAACACTCTTGGGTGGAAGGCCCACGCCACATCTTGTTTCAGCTGCGGCTAGTTAGGCTGCAAAAGAAGGCTGTAGTGGATGCTGTTTTGCCAACCATCAAGCGCTCAGCATGGTATGCATTCAGCGAAATGATAATCCAGACACTCTTGTGCTCAGATGACAGTGAGGAGAGGAGAGCTGGTGTCCAAAAGATTGTTGACATGAGGGGTGGAGATGATGACACACTTGGAGATCTTTCTGTACGTCCCAGGAAGACACCTTCCATCAACCCCGGTGCTTCTTCCGTGTTGGAGCTGACAGACTGGTCTGACGGGGTATTTGAACCTCCTTTGACATGTAAACTGACTCCAGCGGAAGTAAAGAAGTTCTTTGACAAGCCTATGCAAGTTCCACAGTGGCCCTGTCATGCTCAGTCAATAGAGAGGTGTGTGAAACAAGTCACAGAGGCAGCAGGCAGGGTGTATACACATGAGAAACGTGAGGGCTATATCAGAGGCCAAGAAGCAAGTCGGCGGCTGATGTCCAAGAACGAATCAAAGCAAGACTTGATGAAACTTGTTGCTTAAATATTTTTTTTTACTGATGTCATTACTTTCTAATGTTGTTTTATGATTACAAGGATATGTTTTATGATTACTAGGATATGTTTTATGCAGAGAAACTAAAATTTTTATAGCATTACCTGACATTTTGAGAAGCTAAAATTAATAAATGTTGTTTTCCGAGAGCAATTTATGTGCATTTTAATCAAACGTAGATTTACCAAGCTAAGTGTTGAGCAATCACAAAAATAATAGCAGATTTGAATTCTTCACATCCAAAAACATATTTTTAAAACCCCTCAGTGAAGGAATTGGCAAAAATTAATTTTTACCTCCCAAATTGACAGACCCTAGTGCGCCACTTCTGCTCTCTTTTCTCATTAGTTATTTCCTTTGCATTTCACACATCCACACCTGCCTGCCTTCGTACAGTTACGTGGGTGGCCCGAGCAGGTGCGGCGTCGACGTACGAGGCTACTGTTATCTATTATTTCCAACTGTGTTTTATTCTTTGTTTCTCCGAGGACTTTCATATTAATTTTTTTTCAAAATCAAACTGTGCATTTCATGAATAATATATATGTAAAAACGAATTAGAATTAGATTAAACTTTGTTATAAAAAATAGTGAGGAAATACTTACGTGGATTAAATCGAGTTAAACTGAATAAAGACTACTTCGGTTATAAAAATTAAACCTTTAATTGCAGGATTTCATGAAAGAGAGATCTGCGTTGCGGATGTAATTCTGAGGTATATAGCCTCTCCCTTATGAAATCTGATAGGATACAAAAGTTAAAATAATACAGTAACCACTTAACCATACAAGTCTGTATGAACGAAAGGTTTGAGAGTGCAAATGGCTGTGGTTTTAGGTCCAGTTTGTGTAAAGCAGTGGTTTCCAACGTGGGCGCCACCGTCCCCCAGTGGGCGTTTGAGAAACTTAGGAAGGGGTTAGGAAACTGTAAAATTATTACCTTCTATTAATAAATCACTTATCCTGTCATATTATTATCTGTATGAGCGGGCACCAACAAATATTGATGGACATAAGGTGGTGTTGGCCTAAAAAAGGTTGGGGAACTACTGGTGTAGAGCAAACCTAAAGTAATATGAATGTAGCTGTATTTGATACGGGTATATTTGTGTCGTCTTGGAAAAGAAACAAACTTTTGGTGCAATTTGATCCTGAAGAACCGTGCACCTAATAAATTGGCTGTGTCTGAAATATAACCTGACGAAAATAGTTTACTGTAAAGAATGGATACACATTTGAATATTCTTGGAATTGTTATAACATACAGCATTGTTGCCTTTATTGGTGATGTACTACAAAACAGAGGCCTTGATAATACGTTAACCCTCTATGTGCTTGGCAATGATACTACAAGCTGCTCACATCCTGAATGGAAGTATGAGCGGAGTGTTTTTCTGTGTAAAATAGGAAACCTTTTATCCTCATTCGTCTTTACCTGTAGTTAAAGTTGTCTAAAACACTGATCACCAATATATATATATATATACATATATATGAGTGGAGAACCCGCGATGAAATATGAAACTTTTCATACGTTTCGTTTAACTTAAGAACAGTTTCACTTCATCCGCATTTCATTCTACCATCATGAATATGGATACACATTCAAGCAACGTGGTGGGGAATCTTCTTCAATCGAAAGTTATCAAAATCTTGAGTTGGAACGGAAATGAAATTAATTTTGCAGCTTTAATAATTTATCTATATCGTTTATGATCAATATATATGCAATAAAATCACAGAACAACACGTGATCTTTTTAATAAGCAAACAACCACAGGGAAAAGGAAAAAGAAACACGAAATCCGAGCGCTTTCGTGATATATTCACATCTTCAGGGACATGAAAGAAATAGCTATTTCTTTCTTGTCCCTGAAGATGTGAATATATCACGAAAGCGCTCGGATTTCGTGTTTCTTTTTCCTTTTCCCTGTGGTTGTTTTCTTATATATATATATAATGTTACAGTCAATGTCTAAAATCAGGCAATTTGTAAATTGACTGAAATTTTAGGTAATGTGTCAACCTATCCTAACCTAACCTAACCTTTCTGGTAATGCTGCATATGCATGCCCACTGGTATTTCCCAATATGCTGCCTAAAAATTCATTAGGTTAGGTTAGGTTAGGTTAGGTTAGGTTTTGTGTGCATCGTCAGTTTGACATATTGCCTAAAATGTCAGTCAACTTACAAATTGCCTGATTTTAGACATTGACTGTAACATAATATACGAGATCTGTTCAAAAAAATATCCGGACAAGGTGTTTATATTTAGAACAAGATCATGCTTGGAGTTGTGCCTGTGCTAAACATGTCTCTGCATGTTGAGACAAGTTGACTGATAGGGTTGCACTTCATTGTGTAGCGTCAGTCCACTGTGGTGAGTCGATAAAATTAAACATGTTTTGTTTATTCATGTTACAATTTTTTTTATTGTGAAGGTGTTGTGCACCATGAATATGGTTCACGGGAACAAACAATCAACAAGGATTTTTACACTGAAGTTTTGAGACGTCTACGTGAATCAGTTCGGAGGAAACGGCCGCAGAAGTGCGAGTCCGGAGACTGGATGTTTCATCACGATAACGCTCCATCTCACTTGTCGCAACTTGTCCAGCAATTTTTGGCCAAAAACGCACCCGCCATGTACGGCAGCCTCTATATTCCCCGGGTTTGGCTCCATGCGACTTTTTTTGGTTTCCGAAACTCAAACAAACCCTGAAAGGACACCGATTCGATGATGTTGAGACCATTAAAAAAAGTTCGACGGAGCAGCTTTTGGCCATTCCGAAAAGTGCTTTCGAAAAATGTTTTCAACAGTGGCAGGATCGTTGGGCAAAGTGTGTGGCTTCAGAAGGAGCGTACTTTGAGGGAGATTAAGTCCCAAACCCTGTAAGTACCATATTCTGTCTATAATCGCATCAGTCCAGGTACTTTTTTGAACAAATCTCGTGTGTGTATATATATATATATATATAAACAGTTTCGTAACTAAACTGTGCCCTCCATTTTAATTTCACTAATAAATGAAGAAATATAACAATAAAGAATAAATGAAAGATTCTTTACAGGAAATTGAAGTCATACTTAGCTATAATACTGAATTTCCGTTTCACACACACACACACACACACACACACATATATATATATATAAAGTCAAAAGCCGAAAGCAATCAATACAGGTACAGCAATACCCCGGTTATCGCAAAGGATGCGTTCCTAAAAGTCATTGCGAATAACGAATTTGCGAATATCGGGGCAATTTTCCCCATAACAATCAATGTAATTAGGGGGGATGCGTTCCCCTACATACTATAATATAACTACAATGAGTGTAAAACAGTTAAACTAGCATTTACCTTTGCTGTGAGTGTCAATGGCGTACCGGAGCTGGCTTAAAGAGAAGGAGAGGGTGAGGAGTTACTGGGGTGAAGAGGGGCCAGGGTCATCGGCCTCCCCACTCGAGACGGCACTGACACTGCTGTTGTAGGAACGAGGACTAAAAAGCCTATGGAACCCGGACTTGGAGGTTGAAGAAGTTGGAATGGCAGCTACATCAGGAGAAGGGGAGGATTTGGGCTAGAAAAATGTATGAAGTGTCGGTTGGCGAGCCATCTTCCTCTTCTTCAGAAGCTCATAGTAGGCTCGAATGTCGTTCTTGACGTTGCGGATGACAGTGGTGCTCCTCTCCACATTCGGGTCAACGTCCAACGCCATGTCCAGTGCCGTCTCGAATGAAGAAAGAAGCTTCCTCAAAACTGAAACGGTGAGGGGTTTGAAAGGACTCTCGGCCTGCTCCTCTTCTTCGTCCACTGCTAGATGCTGCTCCAACTCGATCAAGTCCTCGTTAGTTAGCTCCTCACTGTGTGATTCGAGGATTCACTTTGCGAATAAGCGGGGTATGCTTTGCGAATATCGAATATGGGTGTTTAAATATCAATTGCGAATAAGCGGGGTTGCGAATAGCGAGGTATTGCTGTAATGACTGGTCAATACGCGTACTGACCAGTTATTATTCGTATTAACTGATTTCGACTTTTGACTATTAGGTTATATACTCGTGTATATAACTTATATATATATATAATTTAGTGATGGGACGATGCATCGCAATCGCAATCGCAATCGCGATACAATCGCACATTTTTTACAATCGCAATCGCAATTGCAATCGCATTTAATGAGTGCGATTGTTGCGATTGTGAACAAAAGATTTAAATCTCTACAAAAGTTGCTATGAAAGCTGCTCTTTCATGCGTACTTAAAGGAAAGTTTAGCTAACAACAATACGGAATAATAAATAAATAATAAATAAGTCAAAAACAGAAATGAAAACGGGTTGCGAATTAGTTGAAAACAGAATAAAAAATTGGTTTAATAATAACAATAAGTACACCTCTTTATTTGCTCTATGTAAAATTGGAATGTTAAAAAATCAAGCTAACCCTATGGTAGGTAACGCGTTTAGGTATATTTAAAGCATAAATGAGCGTTATGTGAGGCTAAAGCTAAAACATCGCAATCGCAATCGCAATCGCGCGATTTTCAAATTCTGACAATCGCAATCGCAATCGCAACAGCGATTGTATGAAATATGACAATCGTCCCATCACTAATATATATATATATTATATATATATATATAACACAGTGGATTCCGGTTAATTGGGACATATCGGGACTAGAATACTTTGGCCCAATTTAGCGGCTGCCCCAATTATACGAAGTTGCACGTAAAGAGTTAAAAAGGTATACATAAGACAAAAGACAAACTTTCTGTTTATTGAGTAACAAAAATACTTACTGTATATGAACTGAAACAAATGTTGCAAATCAGAGAAAAATATTTACCCTAAAAACAAATTTGATTCATATACGTATTAAACACGCATGTAGTTCTTAACAGTTAATGACATTGAAGGAATTTATCGAGTGTACCCTGCCGTGTTCTCTTGATTGATTGCAACTGAACAAAATCAGCGCAGGTATCTAGTGCAGATATAGGACTGCCTTCATTGCCTTCCTGCATGAACTAACGTCGTAATCCAGCAATAAATTTCCTGGCATCCTGGTTAGTCACTCGTTCAAGCTCAGGTGTGTCATCCTCATCGCTTTCCTGGTCTTCTGATGTCTTCTCGTGTTTTGCTGCAATTTGTTCAACAATTGCGTCCTCACAATCTTCATTTTCATTATAACATTGAAGACTATTGTCGATGCATGCAAACTCTTCGTAGTTTCTGACGTGTTGCACTTCCAAAATGGCGTCATTTTCACTATCGACCGTATCTGGCATCTCCAAGCCTGAGTGTTTAAAACCACAGTGAGCAAAGCAGTTCTGAATGGTCTTGGTGCTTATTCCTCGCCAACTATCGGCAATAAACTGTACTGCATGTAAAAGATTAACCCTTGCACTGACTTCCTTAGCTGTTGAAGATGATGTCATTAGATTCTCTTCAATTGCTTCAAGGATGTAGTTTACCAACTTTCCGCGATACAAGGTCTTCAAATTTTTTATGATTCCCATGTCCATTGGCTGCACCAAGGATGTGGTGTTGGGAGGCAGAAATTCCAGTTGGATATTTTTCAAAAAATTTAAATGAGGGTGTGCTGCACAGTTGTGAAAAAGCAGCAGAATTTTTCTCGACCTCTGTTGTAATTCCACGGCCCAATGTAGCAATTACTGGCCCAATTAAAAGGCATGGTGTCCCAAATAAGCGAAGCAAATTCTGGTTATATTCTCGATTTGTTTTTGTTCTTCAAGATTTGTCCCAAATAAACGGCTGCCCCGATTAACCGGTGGCCCTATTAACAAGAATCTACTGTATATACGTTACAGTATTGACTGATTTCAGCTTTTGACTGTAGCATATATACGTTTAATTAATCTTTACTTGGAAAGCATATCAAACAGTTAATGAACTTAATAAATACAGTTTAATTAAAAGAAACAATTTTGTAACTATACAAGATTTGAAAATCTCTCTAAGTTACCAAATATTAGAATCAATTTTAAATCTACAGTGTAATCGAAAAGTCGCGCAACCCACATTAAGGGTAACTAAAAAATAATTGACGCTTGATATGTGTATTATCATTATTATTATTTTTTTTATAGCTAATGTTAAGGAAAAAAACTTCAACAAAAGACCTAAATATGTTGACAAAGTCATAAAAGGTGCTGAAAATATCCACCATTCTCCCTGTGGCATGAATTTACTCGTTTTATCATGTTTGTCGAGACATGCTGGCAACACAGTTTTCAGTGTTCTGACGAAGTTGGTCTGACATATGAGGGATATTGGCATACACTTTTCCTTTCATGAACATCCAAAGAAAAATTCAGTAGGTGATAAATCTGGTGATCTTGGTGGCCAGAGGTTTTATGAAATGATGCTCTCACCGAAGAATTTCCTCAACATTTCCATGGTTGTTTTAGCAGTATGAGCGGTTGCTCCAAACTGCTGAAACCAGCAGTCCCGTTCATAGTCTTTAAGTAGCGTAATAAACTGCCTCAACAACTTTTGGTATCGTCCTGCATTTCATATTTCAGTGAAAAACAGAGGTCCAATTAAGCGTCGACGGGAGACCAGCACACCAAACACTAACATATTTGGAATGTAGAAGCACTTCGTGAATGGTGGATGGGTTTTTAGAACTCCATATTATGTTGTTTTAGTTATTAACATACCCACTGAGGTGAAACCATGTCTCATCCGTAAAAAACACTGTATTCAAAGCTCATATTTCATTCCAGCTGAAATTATGGAACGATTGGTAGTAACGAACCCACTTCTCACCATCATTTGCATTAAGTTCATGAACAACTTGAACTCAGTAACCATGGAGTTTTAGCTTCCTCATTGCTTTTTGTACACTTCCATATGACATGTGAATTTGATGTCATAATTTTCCTAGACTTACATATAGATTCTTTAGCAAACGTTGCCTCACCTCATCTAACGTTAATACCAAGGGACGACCGTAACGCTTCCTGTCACTGACATTGCCCATATCACAAAAACGTTTGATAAGTCGATGTACTGTATATATAGTTGATTTGTTTGGTACAATTACCTCCGGAAACGCTGGTCTAAATGTATTTTGACATTCAAGGTAAGATTTGGACATAAAATAATGTTCAGCAATAAACTCACGTTGCTTTTGGCACAAAATTAATTTTTCCCCTCGGATGGCTACCTCTCAATTAAACTATGCTAAGCTTAAGTTAGCCTACTTATCAATTAAACTAAACTAAACTTAGGCTAGCATTTAATCAAATCTTGATGCGGGTTGCGCGATTTTCTACCACTCGTTATATTAATTAATTTAATTATTTAATTAAGTAAACTGTAGAATAGGCAATTATACTAATAAAAAACTCTGGAGCGGAAGATAACTTTTCCATTTCCCTCAGAATTGTATGAAAATTAGACGACTTCTAAATCTTTCATCCTTCTTCGCTTTTGACACGAATGACATTGACTATCTCCTCTTTCTTCATCATTTTTATTTCAGAAGCAAAAGGAAGATGGCAATTTTAATATAGGAAAGAGAACGTTTAAATTTCCGGCGAACTTTGATCAAAAAGTATTTGTCCATCTTATACTAAAGAGCGAAAAATGTCAGGTTACAATGCTTCAATCCATCAGGGTCATTGAGACGATAAATCAAACACATCGCGTATTTACTCTATCAAAGAGACAGTTATTCTTTTATCGATATAATGATGAAACGTTATAAAAAACAATGAATTAAAAGTCTGCTTCCACCGGTATTTTTCATTTCTGCTTCCTCAAAACAAAATGGCCGACACTATCTTGTATGTTTAAAAGAAAAAGCTAATACGCACAAATGCACACAAGATTAACACTTTTAAGCTCACCAATGAGCTCTTCGTTATCCTTTCCGGCTGACAACAAAGTTAATTACCGTCGTATGTTTCATTTACCTGCTGTTTCAGCTACCTTAATTATTATACAGTTTTAATCTCCGCCGTTTCGAATTTTGCTTCTTTGAATTCTGTCGCGAAAAGGTACCTACCAACATTAACTTACATTTTCTCCGAAACGAATGAATAGAATGAAAATTTGCTGACACACTATACTACTTACGCCATTTGTTGAATGAACATTTTGGAGAGAATGTCATTGGTTTGGACTATCGGAAGCACTATGGAAGCGGCATTGATTGGCCTGCCTATTCACCTGATCTCAACCCGTGTGACTTCTTTTTGTGGGGATACCTCAAAGATATAGTTTACCAGAGCAACCCAAACACTTTGGAGGAGCTAAAATCATTGGCTGAACATCAAATCGTCGACATTCCGACAGAGATTCATTCTCCACAGCGTGGTATCGAATTTTGGGATGAGGTTGCGAAAAATCGTGGAAGTGGAGGGACAGCACATAGAACACATTGTCATATAAATGGCTTGAGATGTTGATTTGAATGACGTTTGAACTATCTCTGTACTCTCAATAGTTTTGGTGAAATAAAGGCTTAAACTTGGTAGGTACCTTTTGGGCCACCCTGTAATTATGTCAAGGTCTTCAGAAACGGCACTCTGTTTTCTTTAATTTATATGTTAAAGTATTCAAGATATAAATTTTTGCAACACACCATTATTTTCACATAACTGAAATTTTCTCCATGTATTGTACTTTAGGTTTAGCTACATAGGCAAGCAGGGTTAACATAATAGAATTTACAGTTCAAGATGGTTCACTGTACAGCTGAACGTGTGTTTATTGTGACATTTTATTTTCATAAAATAAAAGTGTTGTGAAAGTGCACCGTGATTTTAAAGTACAAGTTGGAGTAGTGGAAGCCCCAAGCAGATACCCAATAAAGAGACAAATGAAGAAATTAAAAAACACTACAAATGTGAAAGACAGTTTGAAAAGTCGTGTTGGTCAAAGGAAAACTGTCGAATGTAAAATATGAAATGTAAAATGTAGAAAACTAAAAAGTACAACAAAATACAAATTTTCATGAAAATAATGATGTGTCATAGACGTTTACATGTCAAATACTTTGTACATATAAATTAAACAAAACAGAGTGTCCTCTTCAGGACACCTTTCAATTATGCCTTTATTATTTGCTAAAATCTTAGAATGTAATGCGAGTACAATCAAAGACACTGTATACGTGATGAAACATCAGACTCTTCGAGCACTCACTGATGCTATCGTTAATTCCAATTTTCGTTCCGTTAATTTTGTTTATTTTATCTTGGTTATTTCTAAATTATTTCGTCCTTTTTCCAATTTTTTTAAAACTAAATTGCTCGTAAACGCTTCCGCCTTTCTCTTATCGAAACATTACTACAGTTAGAGAGATTTTTTTTAACAGGAAAGAGGAACCAAGGGCGAATGCCAAAAAAAACGCTTCCCCCATAGAAGATGAAGAGACCCAAAATTAAGATACAACGTTTTTGAGATTTTTTTTATGTAGGAAGGAGGGGAGTCAAGAGCGAGCGCTCGCAAAAATGTCCCACCCTCTCCAATGTACGAGGGCCACTCAATATATTTTGCCTCACCTTTTTTTTTCTTTGCAAGTTTCCTTGTAAGTTCCAGGAATTTTGTACACAAGTAATTACATACCTTTTTTACAAGTTTTTATTTTTCCACATAGTCTCCATCAGTAGTAGTATGGGTGCAAAATGGACGAGCGTAATGCAATTGCAAATATTGATCAATGTTGCAAGTTGTTATGCGACAAGGGGGAAGATGTTGCAAGTTATTGTACAACAAGGGGGAGGGGGAATGTTGCAAGTTGTTATGCAACAAGGGGTTATGCAACTTGGAGGCGGAGTTATCCCCAAGAGAAAGAGAGAGGAGAAGGAGATAAAGGAAGAGAGGCGTTCGCCTGGCAGGAGCCAAGCGCATATTAAGACTTCAGCCGAGCGGCCGTTGTCTTAATATATTCCTAATCAGCCAGCTGGCTTAATCAGCCAGTTGGCCTATCCGGCTGAGTTGCGAGATTGCGTTGTTTATTTAATTAAAGCATATATTCTGGCTTAATCCGCCAGTTGACTTAGAAGGCGTAAATGGCTCGTTCAGGTGTACAGGTTGAGTTGCCAGATAGCGCTATTTATATAATTAATGTATATATTCTGGTTTACAAATCCGCTTTAGAAGCCAGCCAATTGATATAATTAAATACCGTGTACAACCAAATGAATTAAATAAAACACCACTACATCATTCTGTTTATTTAGGCGAATTAATGGAAATATATAAAAAATAAATATACAATGGAATATATATGATCAAAAATAATAATAGCATACGGACGATGAATATATAATAAATATACAATGGAATATATATATATATGATCAAAAAATAATAATAGCATAAGAAACACGAAGGGGAAATATATAATAAAAAATATACAAAACGTTGTATTATCAATATATTGGTAGAGGAAAAAATATATATAGTTATATTAAATAATTAAATACATTGAAAATAATAATATACGAAACGTATAATGAAATTCGTAGCTGCTACATGCCGATGAGCAACACATAAGAGAATTGGGATGGAGAAGAATATTAAAAGCACGATCAAAACAATCACCAGCCGGGGAAATTCGAGCCTTCGCCATGCCTGAGCTGCTCTACGATAGTCAAAACTATTACGAAATGATCAACTGGCAAAAGGCTGAGGTGACCGAACCCCCGTTACAAAAACAATACCTGATACCCGAATAAAAGAGTTTGTTGAGACGGGAGACCAGCCTGATGGACTGATCCCTATTCCCTTGTCATACTCAAGCGGTCGAGAGATTCATCAAATTAGTAACCGAAGCCTCTGCCAGTGTAAGTGGAATAGAAGAGAGGGACGGATTCATCCGCTCCCGTCTTCACTCCCGAACAAAAATTCCACGATTTGATTCTAAGAAAGATTACCGTATGTAAATCGACATGCAGCCAAAGGAAGGGTGGTTGGGGCTGGATAGGGTGGAACTCGACGTACAGCCACCTCCTCGTGGTGAGTTCTGGGTTGCTAATTTTATAAAATTAGCAAGCGAGGAGCTGTACTTAGTATTATCGTACTTATAACATCTCATTAACGTAATTATAATCCACATTTAGACTTTTCTCGGGGACAGAAGATATTACTCTAGAGTCATAAAATTTTGCGTGTGTGTTATTTCATGCCTAAGCAACGATATAAATGCTATGGGAAATATATAAATGCATTATTTAAGACAAAGAGCCGATCTGAAAATATGTATATAAATTACCTATTTTTTCAACATTTGACGTTGTGCCGGGGGCAAAAGATATTAACGTAGGACAACGCGCTTGGAAAAACGATCATATGAGGTCTTTTTCATCGACTTTATAGTTATTAGGAATAATTTTGATGCATATTGAAATATTTTAAAAATTATAAGAAAAATACGTTTTTGACTACTAAAATATGATTTTCATCGCTCTGCCAGGGGCAGAAGATGATTACCTATTAAGCTAAGATTTTGCAGAGGCTATTTTCTCATGCATGCGCAAGTTTTTGTCTCTATTAGAATATGGAAATCGAAAAAAATGTAAAATCGATCCACCCTAATATACATCCTTTATGTTCTACGTGCAAAACGCTAAATTCACACGTAATCGAGTCTACATTCACATCGATATTACTTTGTACTACGCGGTAAAACCGTCCAAGCAACACTTCACCGTTTAACTGATACGGATGCATATACTCGACATAAATAGCTTTCATATCGTTCAATACTATTTTTGTGCCCACTTTACATTCGGTTGGGAAGTTCTCTTTAAACACGGCTAGAATACAATCAAAAGCACGCACAAAGAGGTCATCGTTAACCACAACATCATTATTAAATACACGTTTATAAACACGCCTTTCCAATCGAGGTTTTTTTTACCGTCTCGAGCTTTTCAATCGTGAACTCTTCTTCACTCTGCATAGCGGCAATTGAAATAATCTTCCAAGTCGTAACGACAGCTATTCATTATATAAAGGTACAGCTCTTCAGGGTGAACAGTGTTGGCAAGCTCTGCCCTGTACCGCTCAAGTGCTTTGTACCAAAGTTCAGGATATTTCGAAGAATCTAAACCTTTTAAATATGCATCCAGCTCTAGACCATTCTCGCCTTGTTCATTCCTACATTCGATAAATCCGTCGAGCTGAGCGGTGTATGCGTATTCAAGAACCATGTCAAAATAAATCATATCCGTAACACGGGCGTCTAATATAGGCTTCAGCTTGCGGAATCCGACGATTTTAAACATTCTGTCGAGGATGAAACGGTTTCGAGTAGGGACAAGAACGTTATTTTCAGAAGCATTCTTCCAGATCAGTCGTATATCAATGCATGGCTGTTCGTTATTTATAAACAATGTGCAAACAACGGCATATGAGTCGCTAATCTGCTATCTTCTTGTACCTACACCTGCAGGTATTTTGGTATTTTATAACGGTCCTCTCCCCACTTCTCAACTATCACGAAGACTCTATTCATCTCCTCGACACTTAAATAAACAACATTACGTTTACCAGAGTTTGCTTGCCTGCAAATCGTTTCAAGTACATAGTTAATGGTGCCGGTTTCACGCCTGAACACGCGCAATGACTTCGTCACGGAGACATCGTAAGAGGCGTTGAGAATGCTTCTCAAAGGAAGTTCTATCGTATTCGCACGTCTACTCGGTTCAAGCTCTGAGATGACTATGAGTCACAGGTGGACGGATCGGCTCGACGGGCGGAGTGAGTTACGCTGGTAAAACGTGCACGGGTTTGTTCGAACTCGTGTGTTTCGTGAGGTACACGGGTGGGCGGCTCGCTGGGGGGGCGAGTCACACTGCTGAAGCGTGTACAGGTATGTTCGAACACTTGTACTCTTGGACAAACAGACTTTTTCACTACATGAAATAATACCGGCTTTAATGTTTTATCACTCACCAGACGTTCATTTCCACAAACTAAAAATCTTCACAATCCGGTGCACTATTTGAGAGAAACATATGCCTATATTTACCCTTTTTGTTTAACAAGCGATACTCGTCTCTAAAGTCTGTTAAAAACTCACACAACCCATTAGCCACAACCTTACTACAAACCTCGTCATGATATATATTAAGAGAGTGGTAAAAATACTTAAGATTCTCCATGATGACAAGATTTACATTCTCAACCGTAGGGTACGAGTAGTCGGTATGGTGTAATATGACATAATATCACTTGTCACACCACTCATCAACAAGACTCACTATCCATAATCGTTGCTTATCTTCTGAACGTGTTGCTTCTTCTACTTCGCGGTATATGTGAGCCTTTATAAAGGTTAGGTCTATAACATACTTCAATACATCGTCTGTACTACAAAATCCTACAATGCCCTCGCCAGAATACCCGCAGAGTATTTGAACATCTTGGTCCTTCGCACGGCTCAACGTAGCCTTAAAAGTATCAAAGGAGGGGGGAATAGGGAGTTTTTCAGTATCCACCACATCTTGGCACTTTGCCAAATACCACTTCATAAATGTTGAACATACAATATTAAAGGTAGACATTACTATTTTTCTTCTACGCGGGAGAATACACGTCTGAGCTAAAGGGTATGCAGAGGTCAACTGAGCACGCAGGGATAGAGATATGCTCAGGTAGCTGCAGGACTCACGTTGCCAATCTTAAAGTGGGCGGGGCTTAGCTTTTTACTGTACACACACACGCACGCACGCAAATGAGAAAATGAAACCTTAATTGGAGCAAATATACGTGATAAATAAACATATCAATACACATATATATAAATACAATCAAGGATTAAGGTAGTCAAAGGATACGGTATCATAGGTACCAGGCACTTGGTAACGTTTCCTATAGGTGTTACGGCATACCTTCGTGCCCCTAAGTTCCTTCACACACCCCAGTTTCTGCGCCCGAAAATTGTGCGTCCCCACAGTCAGTTGCGGTAGCTGGTTACCCTCATCTTCCAACACACTAGTTCCTTCAACGAGTCAAAGTTAACGACTCAACGGTTCGCATGGTTAAGCGTGATACCCTTAGCCTTCACGATATACTTCATATCATCCTCTACTCTCACCCGTATCCCATAGGGTTTTCGCCCTGTTGACACAAACGAGTCTGCGTATGCAACATCACCATACTCATCCATGATCTCGTCAGTTAGCTCTCCGAGGAACTCCCCAATAGCGGGCATGTATTCACCTTCCCTCGATGTGAATATCATGCTATCTGTGTCAGCGTACAACACCCTCCGTCCAAGAGAGTGCAATAGGCCCCAAAGTTTGATGAGGGCGTAGGCCATCGTAAAACTGGCTACAGGTATGTTTGTAACCCGTGAGTTATCTGTGGCCAATTAGGTATTGTTGTACTTTATTATGTAGGTATTAACTACATTAACGATCTCCATGACCACTTTATCGGGGGCGTTGGCATAATCCCAGACTTCACTATAACTTTGTGCCAAATGGACATTTCTTTTGCTGGTATTCTGCGCAAACTTTCCCCAAAGACTGTTTAGACACAACTTTGCACTAAAGCGCTTGCCAGGATTCTTGACAATTTGGGATTGGTCAAGCTGTATACCTTCATGGGCACGGTAACGCTGAATATAAGCCGTTTTTCATCTTCGGTATCAACCCCTCGCGGATATCCTGACACCTCAACCTTATCCTTCAAAAAAGCGTTTATATATGGTGTGAAAAGGTTGGGTAGCTTCTGAAACCTCCACACCTCATGTATCTTCATTATTCTATACCTATAGCGAACTGCTAGTGCCAGCTTAGGGCTTGTATATACACCTCTGATCTTACGCTGTTGGGTTGTATGGTCACAATCACCGTTGTTCTCTTCTGCGCACTTCACGCACAGGGGAACATGAGCTTGTGATCTATCACGACAGGTAAGATCGGCATCCATAAATCGCGAGGGGGAGCACGTCTAGGAAAGAGAGTCCAAAGTAGCGCTCATTCAAGTTAGTTGAAAACTCCTCGAAGGTTGGTATAGTGGGACCCACCATTTTTTCAGGTGCACCTACGGGGTACGGATTGTTCTTCATCACGTAGGGGTATAAATAACAGAAGTCGTAGTAATGGAGTTTCACGCCCTCCATAGGCGGAAAGTATAGCTTTGAAGGGATTTGTACGCCCTCCGAAGAAGCTATCACTGCATTTGAGAGGATCCAGCACCATTGAACGTTTGATCGTGTTTATTTCTTCACGGTACTCTTCATCTGTCTCCATCCGTGCATCATACACATGCACCCACAAGACTTTGTGAGTGAACTGGGAGCCTGCCTATAAGTTGATCGCGGGTGCGGGTCCACGCAAGACAGTCGGCAGGAGATCTACCGTGGATATCTCCTACGATTCCACACTCAGGACGGGGGCATCCGTGCCACCAGCAGCCGTTAAAGGAGTACACAGTCTTCTCACCAGTGGCACGGTTTTCACTTAGACCATCAACCCAAAAAACACGACCATTAACCTTAATGGGTACTTCACCCGTGTTGCGGGCATGCTTTATGTATACACCTGTCTGCTGCTGTAGGTGTATGAGCCAGTAAATAGCCTTGTGTTCATAACTGCAGGGATGTTTCTGTGGATAACGGCTAAGGTGTCTTTAGGCATTAAGTTGTTCTTGAACACCGTAAAACATAATGAGGCGATGGTGGTCGCGACTTGTAACGGATCGCATTTGAAACGACCTATGTACGTCCTCCTAAAGGCCTGGAAACATACTCTAAGCACGCGCACATCATTCACGCAATAACGCTCACATTCGTCAGCTATATTACAAGGATTAGATTCATTAAAACTGTTGTAGTATCGGTCAAAATCTTCACGTTCATCTGTACTCATACATTCATAGTTAAAGTAATGTTTGGGTGGAGGTAGTTCTACGTAATTTAAAGTTTCGCTAGTGAGGAATGTGTAAGGGAAATATCTTTTGAAACTTCAGCGGCTACGCTCATCACCTTGGGTAGCTTTGCTAATTTACAAGGTGTGAATAATAGTGTCTTTAAACTGTACGTTACCTCTTATTTGCATCTGTATTAGTTTGTTGCCTCTTTTCAATGGATCACCTGTAAATATCTCAGATGACTCGTGATCAGACACTCCTTATAAAGGAACTGTGTGTCAAATTTTGCTCCGTTATGGGAGAGAATATACAGTCATTTTTTTAAATTGTCCGCTAACTTGACAATATAGGACACAAAGAGTTTCCCAGTGCTATCGTGGGCATTCGTTTTAAAAACGTTTGTCCATTTGCCACATTTGTGACACTCATCACACTCGATCTCCATACACTCATCACAGATAGTTTGGCTTACAAGTAAATGTGGAATAACCTCTTTGGTTTCAGCATTCGCATATGTTTCTATATCGTAGTACACAGTTATACAAGGGCTGTTTTTAGGCTTGGCGTCTTTCACATAACATACATGCTTTACTGCAACAGCCTAATATTTCTCTTGGCATGTAGAACAGTGAATTTCATCACATTTTTGCTTGAAATTCCCCAATTATCCATCATATGAAACATACCACATTCACAGATTCTCATTTTCCTGCACGTGCCAATTGATTTATGGAGCTCAAAACAGTTATTATTGAAAAATGTGCGTCTCCACACATCACAGTCCCTCTTCTCAGCTTCAACTACACGGCTTTCATATTTGGAGCTTTTACACTGCTCACATACCATGTGGCAATCTTTACAATGTTTCACTATATCATCCGGAAATTCGATACAACCCTTACACAAATCATGATGTCGTTCATATTTTCGACTTTTATCATAACTCGCGTAAAGGTCCCTTATATTACGGATGGGTAGATATGTTGTTCCTGACAACCCTAAAATAAGTAGGGGTCTTGTACGATCTCTCACACTGCTTTTATAAACATACACAGTCCTACGACGATCATCCATTTCAAATACAACTATACGAGCATTCATTTCCTATTCTACCCTTCTCAGCTCTTCAGGACCCATATTACACTCAAATTCAAGTTTACAGTCTACAGCTAGTTTACGAGCACGCTCCACTACCGTAGGCAACCAAATTTTTGACCCATATATTTAGTACAGTAAACATACGGGCCAAGACTACTGCTATAAAGCCGCAACCACGATCGGCGTTTATATACCGTCTATAAATAGCCTGAGAATTGAAGTTAAGAGTATAAGGTATGTCACTATGACCCGCAACAAGGAATACACGGTTAATATTTAGCGTGAAGTTGTCAATATTGAAGGCTACACTACTTTGAGAGGCCTGCATTATACGGCTTAATATATACTCTATATCTTCAGCTGCCAAGCGTCTGAACGGTATTATTACCCAAAAATCATCTACATCTCCATCATCTGACCCGAATCCGAAGGACAGCCTCGTCCTGACTTCACGTTCGTCCCGGTTCTGAAGGGCAAACCCTACAATACATTCAACTATGCGCCGTACTCCGTGTTCAACACCATTGCTATACATGGATCTAGGATCAACCCTGACTATATACTGATTTCTAGTCAAGGCCAGGGTGGGGGTAGCGGTTCGCACCAACTCGAATGTTATGCCATCCTCAACAGAACGAGAAGCTGCTGTAGAGGATGTACCCGAAATTGAATAAGGGGGTATATTTGAGGAAGGTACTATTGTGGGGTTTGTGTTGTAAGACGTACAAGGTTGGGGCTCTATTACTGGTGGTCTAACAACCGGCTCAACCCTGGCGCGCTTTATATCTGACGTGGTGGGCTCTTCATCATGCCTCCGCTTTGAACTGGCGCGTGCTACAGGTATCGCTGGTGAGGATTCGTCAGCGGGGATGGATTCTGTAGCTACACGGTCAACGGGTTCGTCTGTGATATCGATGATAGGGTGCTGTGCATCGTCGTTCACGGTTCTGTGGAAAGAAAACAAAATATAAGGAGCAGCACTCAAAATTTGTAATATTTTGTAAATGGCCCACTTAGGAGTGTGACGTGTTAGAAATGAATTCTGTAGAAAAATTCAGGTTCACGAGCCCATCCACATGTGTTATATCTGGACCTACAGGATGTGGAAAAACTGTTCTCAAAATTTGTGCATAAAGTTATATGGCACTATTTGACGTATCAATCAGTGTTCAACGAGTACCAAGATGAAATCTTGTGCCACAAGGGGGTCTATGACGTTAATTCGTTAAAAGGAAATGAACATACAGTCATTGTAATTGACGATCTCATGTTGGAGATGGATAAAACGTTTGCCGAGACATTTACAATGTTCTCCCACCATCTTAACATAAGCGTATTCTTCATCAACCAGAATCTATTTTTCAAAAATAGATACATGCGCGATGTGTCGCTAAATACACAATATCTAGTCTTATTCGCGCAACGTAGAGATGTGTTACAAATTGGAGTATTGGCCAATCAAATGTTCCCGAATCAGCGTAAGGAGTTTTTGGAGGGAGGCCACAAACCAACGTTATGGATATTTGCTTTGTGACCTTCACCCGCGAAACACGTTTAGGGTGCTTCTAAGAACGAATATATTCCCAAACGAACCTGAAACGGTGTATATTCCAGAATGACAAATAGGCTGAAGAAATATCGTGAATTAATAAAAATCTATCAACGATTGCCCCGGGCACTGCAACAGATGTTTGTTAAAAATATCGACTCTGACTTTTTAAAATGCATCTGTGAAATCTGTCTTAATGTTATAAAATGTAATGTGCCAATGAAACCCTCTCAGAAGGCTCGCTTACGTCGTTACAAGAACATAATACGAGCGCTCGCTCATAAAAGTCAAACTGTGGGTAAGAAAAAGCGAATTATTGTACAAAGAGGAGGATCATTCCTACCCATCTTATTTTCAGTTTTGGGTCCTTTACTGACTAGATTAATATAATGAAGAAGGTGGTTGTGATTCCGCACGAGGTGTATGCTTCATTGCAAAGTTCAAAGATTCCAGACACGGCTCTAGAACCCCGTAAAAGTAGGCTTAAAAGAATGGAAAGCGAGTTGCTAGCCCTATTAAACAGTGAAAAGTCACCTGATGAGAAAAGGATCTTGTACCAAGAGGCTTTGCAGAAATTTCTTCATGAGTACGAAGATTATAAGATCCTACAGAGCTCCCCGTGGTTATTAGGCACAGCGCGAGTAGTGCTGAGCATGGCGACACAGGACCTGGCCCGACGTTAGAGATGACCAACCAAAGAACAACGGAACACAACACATCGAACATGTGCTAAAAACAGCCTCCCACATACATTGAGGAATAAAGGCTTAAGTCTTTAAAATCTATTGAGTGAGGACCCCATCATACAGTGGGCCGATACAGGCGAGGTCATTGTTGAAGGAACAAGGGTACCAGGATCCAATATCGTTGATATTGTTCATGATCTGGTGAGAACCGGATGGATGGAAGCATATTAAAGCAAGACTACAACAAATAAATGTCCCCAAAACATTGATAGGTAATCTGAATAGGTTAAAAGAGCTGGATCAAGTCTCGCATGTGTCACAACTGAGTACGCCATCGCCCCCAGCAGCAGCGTCTCTGTAGAGGAAGAAGAAGAGAACAAACGGCCAACCTTATCCACGGGTCTCTAAAATACGCAAATGGCTAACATATTAAGTAAACGATATTATGACATTTCTAACCCCGCCTCTTATGTTGGCGTTAATAGACTATACAGAGGTGTTTACGATGTAAAGAAAAAAGATGTTGAGCGGTTTTTGCGGGAACAGGATGCTTATACACTTCATAAACCGGTGAGAAAAATGTTTAAAACGGCCAAGACAACCGCGGACTCAATTGACTCTATTTGACCAGTGGATTCAACAGACATGCAATTCAGTGTATAATGACGGATACCAATACATCCTATTCATAATAGATGTATTCTCTAGATATCCGTGGCTAATTCCCCTGAAAAATAAATCGCCTGAAACAGTTGCTAAAGCGACCAAAACGTTGATGTTAAAATAAAAAAGGGTTCCTGGCTGTTTTTGTAAGGATATGGGGAAAGAATTTATAGGTCGCGCTTTTCAGAACATGCTGACAGAGTTTAATATCAGTTACTACACTAGCAGTTCTATACATAAGGCCTCTTTAGCTGAAAGAGTTCAACGTACCATAAAGGAGCGCATGCATCGCTATTTTACACATAAAAACACATACAGATATATAAACGTTCTCGGTCATTGGCTTCATCATACAACCGTTCACACCATCGTACGATTGGCACAACGCCTAACGAAGTTTTAGAAAGAGGTGCGCTGCCAGAGTGAGAAGAGATGGAGCACCGCCACCACATCTACACATTTCAAAATCAATGATTATGTAAGGCTATCACGTTCGGGAAATAAATTCGCGAAGGGATTTGAGCAAGGATGGACACGTGAGATTTTTAAAGTTCGTGCTATGAGACCTAAAGGTGAGATAATGATGTATTACGTTGAAGATTTGAATGGGGAAGAGATCGCTGGAGGCTTTTACCGCGAGGAGTTGCAGAAAGTGACATTTAATTTAGGAAAAAGTGTTTAAAATTGAAAAAATTTTAGGCAGCAAAGGTTCAGGAAAGAAAAATGTACCTGGTGAAATGGCTGGGTTACCCAGAAAGCTTCAACACCTATATAAAAGCTGCTGCAATAATGAAGCTTAATTAGTATGCAACATGGCGCCTAGCCACTTCTATGTCACACTCCCGTCCTCTTCTTCTCTGTCTGTACATCCTAACAACACCCTCGCCAACTTTGTGACAGAACTCCACGGACCCATTGAATTGGAGCGTGATTCGTATGAGGTGGGTTATGTGAACTCCAGTTAGCCACCAAATTTTTAACTCTTGAAAATGAGCAAATCATATTTCTGATCCTTAGAAGAATCGATGAGTGCGAAAAATTAGGCATAACCTTAGACAATACTATGCGTTCAGTCCTGTTCGGTGAGGAACGGTACTATAGCACAAATGTATCGCTAGGAATCGGGCATTATGATACAGCCATGGACATTGTGACGGGGTTAAACAAGAGTCTTGAAAGTCGTACAAACGATTTACTTTTTGAAGTCGTAAACATAGACACGCCTGCATGCACATTGAAGTTAAAGTCAACGCTTAGTAGAAATATTAAAGATAAAGAGCTGTTCACAATTGTGGCTGAGGGCCGATATAGCGCAGCTCTCCAAAGAGATACCTTTCACGAGGCACAGCATGACTTGTCCAGCTTAATGTATCAATTGAAGATGGAGAAATTGGGTGAAAGCTCCGCCCCAGACATGTGCTATATTTACAGCAATATCGTAGAGCACCAATTTGTTGGGGACACCCAGGCGCGCCTGCTGCGCATTGCACACATCCCCAACCATAGAGGGAAAAGTTTGAGCATTACATATGACAAACCCCATTATGTGAATGTTGCGACTAATCTATTAACCAACATCTCGATATATATAAGAACGATTGAAGGAAACAATTTCCCATTCGGTGATGGGAGCTTAACAGTGAAACTACACTTTCGTCGTTTATAATGACTCGAAGACCATTCACAGTCTACCGAGGAGTGAGATACTAGCGTGGGAGTGGACTTGGATCCATTTTTTCATCCATACTACGCACCACTGTCGCACTGCTGAAGAGAGGCGCCAGGTAGCTAGGGCGGAAGGCGTTACAAACAGGTTTTAACGCGGCAGAAGACAAAATGGGCGGAACTAAGCCTAAAGAAGCTCAAAAAACATTTAAAACGTACACGGGGCGAAATCATCAAAGATGCAAAGAGAAAAATGCGTGGTGGCGGAAAGAAGAGGTTTGCCAGGAAGAAGAGGTTACCATCACGTGGCGCTAAACGTAAAATGAAATAAAAAAAGAAGTGCTCTAAGCGTATGAAACTTTTGGCTGATCATTTTTTTAACTGATATAAGCTGAGGACACTATTCTCACGAATCATAGGCTGACTAATACTTGTCGAAGGAGGTGGCACTATTACTGACTCGTCATGGCGCGTTTCATCCATCCGTGTAGTTCACAATGCTGTAAATCGGAACTGTCCCTCTTTGATATGCCCCCCATTCAGGTCTCTATTGAGCATAGCGACTTTATTACAATTAACCCATTAAACACAATTAGTTCGCCGAGTGCCCCTATAGAATTCGTGATACCCAGCTCAGGCCCTTACTTTTTTGATCCGAGCTGCATGCACATGTTCGTTAAACTGCGTATAGCCCATTCTGATTGAACGAACTGCGATGATAGTTACTCTACCTACCCTGAAACCAACTTTTTACACTCCATATTCAGCCAGTGTGAAGTGTATTTAAAACAGGTTAACATCTCGGCAGGAACGGGGTACTACCACCTACGAGCCTATCTGGAAAATGTCCTCAACTTTTCAAAAGAAGCGAAGGACACCTTTTTAACTGCCGAGGGATTTTACCATACTAAAGATGAAAATGGTATAAAGGATAAATTTAAAAATTCTAAAAAAAAGATATACGAATGTTTTGGACGTCTTCATACAGATTTCACATTCCAGGAGAAACTTCTTATGAACTGGGTGGATATGAAGTTGAAGCCGCACGATTCCTCAGATCTGCATAAATCTGGAGTCTGATCAAGAAGAGGGCGCGAAACCCGTTGTGATTCACATCATGGAGACGTATTTGCGTATACGCCGAGTGAAATTAAATTCCCCGAAACAAATAGAAATTGAGAAAGATTTAATACACGCCACAGTAAAATACCCAATTAACAGGGTATAGATCAAACTATACACGGTCCCCCCCGGGTTGGCCTCGAAGCAACTAGAAAACGTGGCCCTTGGAGGCCTACCTAAAAGGATATTAATTGAAATGCATGACCACGCCTCGACGAATGGAAAATAGAAAAAGAGTGCCTTTAAATTCGAGAATTTCGGCCTTAAAAATATTACTCTATACGTAAATGGCATCGCTTTCGAGGGACCATGATTACGGACTACTCATCAGACGCTGTGTTCCCGCTCTGCGCGAGAGCATATAGTAGTCTGGCTCATAATACAGGCGCCTGTGACGAACTTGGGTTTGTTGTAACGCAGAAAGAATTTGTAGAAAAATTTAACATTTATTCATTTGATATTACGTCGGATTTGTCTGCTGGCGCAAATACACATTTAAGTCCACAGCAGAGTGGGGATATCTCAGTTAGGTTGGAATTTGCCAAGCCTATAGAGGCGCCTATAAGTGTACTAGTTTACCTCGAATCACAGGCACTAATAGAAGTTGATCTTTTCAGGAACGTGGTCACAGACTTTTAAAATGGACGCGAATGCATTCCAGAGAGTAATAAAAAGTGACCGTTTCACAAGCTCAAAATTTATCGGTTGTTTGCGAAGAATGATATATTGAAGCTACCAAGTACGAGAAACTGGTACGGGATTATCGGTCACACCGACATTGTGGGGGATGAGGGGATTCATTGGTTTGCAATCTATTTTAAAAATAGGGAAAGAATGTACTATTTTGATTCACTCGGATTTCAGTCCTGGAATGATTCGGTGATTGTGCAGTTCATCGCGCAATTACATGTACCTGAGATTGTTTGGAACCCATATCTTTTTCAAGGATATTATATTGAAACGTGCAGCATGTGTTGCATTTCATTTCTCCTGCACATGTCACGAGGGAAGGGATTTATAAATTTTTTTAAATTATTCGATTTGTGCGACACAGAGATGAACGATAAAAGTATATGTAAGTGTATCTATATTGTGTAAAGTTGTATATACATTTGTATCTGTAAAATGTAGCATTAAGACTTATTTAACGGACACTGGTTCCGCTTTGTACATGTTTTCTGCCATTTAATAAATGAAAATACAATGTGTTTTGTTCTTAACCTGAAAAAAACTCACATTAGTTCCTCGATGATCTGACACTCGCTTGACCGAATATCAGCCAATACCTCGACTTCTGTATTCAGGTCACTGGGTTGGCTGTGTGGAGAAGCATCCATATTATTTATTCCCCTTTCATCAAAAGTAGCTATAACACGATCAAGTTCCGCATCGGTTCTATAAGGTTAAGTAAAAATAAAGAGCTGCAACAAGAGAAATGCCACGAATTTAAATGCAGATAATTCTTAAAAGTTTTGGTATTTTAAAAATCCTACTGCGGTGCTGAATTATCGAGAAAAATATTATTAAAGCTCCACCATATATATATACAGGGCGTCCCAAAAAATGTATACACACTATAAATAATTATAAAGGCAGTGTTTATTAAAATACATTTCATTTTCAAAATGTAATAGAATCTACAGACATTATTTAATTGTTTTGTCAACGCCTGTTTTCAAACTGACGTCCGTTCTGGTCCAGGCACTGCTGATAACGCGAATCAATGGAATCGCAAACATCACGAAACATTTCGTTTGGTATTTGTGTGCATTCTCGTTCAATGGCTGTTCTCAATTCAGCGACTGTTGCAGGTTTTATAGCGTAGACTTTGTCTTTTAAGTATCCCCATAAAAAAAAGTCTAGTGGTGTGAGGTCTGGTGAACGCAGAGGGTATTCTACGAAACCCCTTCGTCCAATCCACATCCACATCGTGCCAAGTACCACTCGCAATACTCCACTCTTCGGTCCGGATCATCTTCATTAATAGCATGGACTAATCTTGGAATGTAACTTTTCCATTGACAGCGCTTCAAAATGCGTTGGACAGACGATTCTGAAATTCCTACCTCACGACTCGCTTGCCGCACATATTTTCTTGGACTTTGGTGATACGTTTCCAGTACTCTTTCTTGCTTTGTGGGGCTTGTCGATGTCCGTGGTCTTCCGGAACGCTTCTTGTCGACATTCTGAACAGTTCCATCGGCTTCAAACTTATCTCTAATTCGAGTGATGGTAAGTTGCGTTGGTGGATCTGTTTGAAACTCCCTCCTAAACTGTCTTTGCACTTCAACTGCGTTTTCACACTTCCAGTAGCATTTTAGAATCAATTTCCTTTCTTCAAAGCTTAGTCTGACTGCCATTATTAATTCTAATGGGTTTAACTTGGAAAGAAAGAAACATCAATTGAGCTATCAGCTTTTAAAGTGTGTATACATTTTTTTGGGACGCCCTGTATATATATATATATGCTGAAATAATCACGATGGAAACAGACAATAATTAAAAACTTGATGGGATTAATTTTTACATTATAGAAAATTCAGAATAAAGCTAGGTTAGACTAACAGCAAATTGTAACCATAAGCAGATATCCTGGCAGTTTTCAAAAGTAAGATTAGCTGGGTGTGCTATGTTCCGTTTGCCTGCAACGGGTCTCGAACCCGCAGCCAAATCTTAATAGTTTTTAATATTTCTAAAATCGTACCTGCACAAGAAATGTACAAATAAAAACACACCATATATATATATATATATATATATATATATATATATATATATATATATATGCCGAAATAACCCGAAGGAAACAGAATTAAAAATATTTTTGAAAACGCGTTTATTGCGGCCTTTTATGTTTAGGCTATATTGTTATAAACGAGAAAGAGTCCTGGGTTAATTTTTCTTTGTAGGAAAACTCAGAATAAAGCTAGGTTAGACATTTATAAGTTACTTACACTTTAACAGCGTCTTCATTGAACGGTTCTTGCATTTCGTCACAATTTTCCGTAACACACTGGGTAGATAAAAGCTCCCCACGATCAATAGCTCTGCAAATTAAAAGCGTTGTGTGAGCATAAAAGTCTTGATCTTCAATCAATTCCGGAGAATTGTAGAACGATAACTGACTCATACTGTATATTTGAAAAGCACTAAGCGAAAAAACATACGAACTGAGCCTCTGAGATGAACTGCTCCCTTTTATAAAGGGGGCTTGTGACCAACGCACAAAGCACAATCGTTAGCTTCCTATTGGCTAGCTGTGAATTTTGGGCCTGGCTTGACACGTAGGCCTGCATAGCGGCCAAACAGAGGTCCTGGGATCCGCCCACAGGGCTGTGGCTGGTTGCCCTTGAAATATGGGGCGTGTCAGATATCCTCATTCATGGAGAGACGAGAAACGCTTTATTTTTTGATCTTGTATTCGACCGAGAGAGAGAGAGAGAGTTGAGGTTGAAATGTGAAACGTTTTATGGTGCATGATGCTCGCCTGTACATTCTCGTTTGTCGGGAAAGGAAGAGTTTTAGTGATATTAGAAGATATATTCGGAACAATTCGCCTATGTTTGAGAGAAACGCTAAACTACGGTTTATTGTGCCTTGAAACATAAAAGTGGAAGATATTTAATTACCCATGAAGGCTGCCGCTGTAAAATTTCTGCGATACAATAGATAAATTTAAAAAACAAAGACGTGTGATGTAGTGTTTCAGTGAACACCACAGTTCACGATCTCGAGCGAATGGGAATAAGATTCACCCGACGCTGGGGTGTATAATTTCATGATAAACAACATGTGTATATATATATATATATATATAATGCGCCTAGGTGGTGTAGTGGTTAGCGTTGTTGACTACGAATCCATCGGACCCGGGTTCGAGACCCGACGGTAGCCGGCGCGCAGCAAAACCAAGCTGTTCATCCTTCCACACAAAGAAAGTGGTTGGTAGATAAATGGGTACCCTAGGTGGCCTAGTGGTTAAGACGCTGGGCTGCTGATAGGGCGTGGTTCGGATTCCACGTTAAACTGTAGGTCTAAGATGGAGTGAAAAGCTTGACTTTCGTCAGAATGAACAATTCGGGCGGAAGCTAACCAAAGGTTAAAGGTTATATATATATATAGGAGAAAAGTTCTGAATGAAAGGACGTTTATAGCCCCGTCATTAAATTTTTTTTTTGTTGTAGAAAGACAAGAAAACTATGATTAGCAGAGATATATTTGGTACAATTCGCGTACGTTTGAGAGATACACTAAACGACGAGTCAATTGCTGATGAAGTTTTAATCTTTATGATCTCGAAATAAACTCTTGTCGAAAGAAGTTTATTTATTGGAATTTAAAATCGAAATTATCTATCGCTTCCGCCAAACTCCTCAATTTTCAGAACGACGTTTAATATAATTATATATATACAGGGCGTCCCAAAAAAATGTATACACACTTTAACAGCTGATAGCTCAATTGATGTTTCTTTCTTTCCAAGTTAAACCCATTAGAATTAATAATGGCAGTCAGACTAAGCTTTGAACAAAGGAAATTCATTCTAAAATGCTACTGGAAGTGTGAAAACGCAGTTGAATTGCAAAGACAGTTTAAGAGGGAGTTTCAAACAGATCCAGCAACGCGACTTACCATCACTCGAATTAGAGATAAGTTTGAAGCCGATGGAACTGTTCAGAATGTCCACAAGAAGCGTTCCGGAAGACTACGGACATCGACAAGCCCCACAAAGCAAGAAAGAGTACTGGAAACGTATCACCAAAGTCCAAGAAAATCTGTGCGGCAAGCGAGTCGTGAGGTAGGAATTTCAGAATCGTCTGTCCAACGCATTTTGAAGCGCTGTCAATGGAAAAGTTACATTCCAAGATTAGTCCATGCTATTAATGAAGATGATCCGGACCGAAGAGTGGAGTATTGCGAGTGGTACTTGGCACGATGTGGATGTGGATTGGACGAAGGGGTTTCGTAGAATACCCTCCGCGTTCACCAGACCTCACACCACTAGACTTTTTTTTATGGGGATACTTAAAAGACAAAGTCTACGCTATAAAACCTGCAACAGTCGCTGAATTGAGAGCAGCCATTGAACGAGAATGCACACAAATACCAAACGAAATGTTTCGTGATGTTTGCGATTCCATTGCTTCGCGTTATCAGCAGTGCCTGGACCAGAACGGACGTCAGTTTGAAAACAGGCGTTGACAAAACAATTAAATAATGTCTGTAGATTCTATTACATTTTGAAAATGAAATGTATTTTAATAAACACTGCCTTTATAAGTATTTAAAGTGTGTATACATTTTTTTGGGACGCCCTGTATATATTATTTTCCATAAACATTTGTGTCCTTCTATTGTTCAGCTAATTACATCGTTTAATTAGTTGTTTGCTTATATCGCTTTCACCTTTCTTCATTTCCCTCCTTTATAAAGGTACGCCTTTGCTTTTCGTCCGAATTGTTCATTCTGGTGAAGATCAAGCTTTACACTCCACCTTAGACCTACTTTTAAACGGGGATATATATATATATATATATATATCATATATATATATATATCATATATATATATATTATATATATATATATATATATATATATATGAGAGAGAGAGAAACGTGGAAAGATGTTTACACTAATTTTTAGATGAACCTTTTTCCGGAAATGTACATATATAGGCCCGCCTTTGCTTTCCGTCCGAATTGTTCATTCTGATGAAGTTCAAGCTTTACACTCCATCTTAGACCTACTTTTAAAGGGGTAAGTATATATATATATATAATATATATATATATATATATATATATATACAGGGGCGACGCCAGACTTTCCACATAGGTCAGGCACAAGCATTATGGGCTTGATATGACTTCGATAGAATTCATATTAATGAATATGTAAATTTTGTTTTTTTAAATAATTTTGCTTTTGTTTTCAAAAACTACTTAAAGCTTACTAAATCAATAAATTGTTTAATAATTATAATAACTTACTTGTATTTTATTATGTCCTTAGAGAATGTCTTCATCATATTTAATCTACCATGAGTCATTTATACATAAACTACAACCTCCTTGGTTTCAATGCAAATTCTTCGATGACCTTGTCATGTAGAATCTTTTGCCTCTCCAGGGAAACCACAATTTCTTTCTCTATTGCAATTCTTGCTAAACATACTAGTCTTTCCTGACTAGTTCTGTTCCTTAGATACGTCTTAATTCGATTTAATGTTGAAAAACCTCTCTGTCGATGCACTGCTCACTGGTATAATTAAAATCAATCTAAACAATTTTGCAGATTCGCTAAAAGCTTTTTCTAAATCTAAGTCAATGCATAATTTTAGCAGTTCTTTGACATTTTTGCAGGCAGTAAAATCAGGATCTTTATAAATGTACTTCAATGTAAATGGGTATCTAAGGTCGAGTAAAAAAAGAAAAAAAAACACACAAAAAGCACAAAATAAAAAATTCAAATGCATTGAAACGAATACGACACGGTCCCTGAGGTAACTGACAATGAGGAAAGCCGTGCGCAATTCATAGTTGTCACATATCTCTATTTTCACTCAAACAGGTTTCTGAGGATGAGATTTGGCATCCAGCGTAATGTTAGGCACTTAGAAATATGCCTGACTTATAAACTGAAAAACTCGCTTTTCTCTTCTTTAAAAAAAATAGATTGACAAAATTATATACTTATCTGATTGTTTTGACAGATGCTATACTAATGTTGATTTTAAATTACATTAAATTGCGTAAAAGTTTCATTTTTTCATAAGTGTGATGCAAGGCATCGGAAATGATGCCTGACCTGGCTTTGTGACTTAATGCGCTCGGTCGCTCAGGCGTCATAAAACAATTCTGACTTTGCCCAAAAAGCGGCGCATGGAAAAAATGAAAAAATGCGGCATTCTAAAATTTATATTGCACTAATAAAGTGACCATAATAAGTAGATCTTTGAAATACACAAATTTAAATTTGCATTTTTCTTTTAAAGTTAGGTCAGGCTGAGCCTGACCTGCCTGACCCCCGCCTTCGCCTCTGATAAATATATATATATATATATATATATATATATATGCGAGAGAGAGAGAGAGAGAGAGGGAGAGAGAGATCCCTGCTAGGGCGCTCTGGGTACCCCTACCAACTGTGAAAAGATGTTTACACGAATTTTTAGATGAACTTTTTTTCCGGAATTGTACATATATAGGCACGCCTTTTCTTTTTAACCGAATTGTTCATTCTGGTGAAGATCAAGCTTTACACTCCACTTTAGAACTACTTTTAAACGGGGAGTATATATATATATATATATATGAGAGAGAGAGAGATCCCTGCTAGGGCGCTCTGGGTACCCCTACCAACTGTGAAAAGATGTTTACACGAATTTTTAGATGAACATTTTTCCGGAATTGTACATATGTATGCACGCCTTTGATTTTTGTTCGAATTGTTCATTCCGGTAAAGATCAAGCTTTACACTCCACCTTAGACCTACTTTTAAATGGGGAAGTATATATATATATATATATATATATATATATAGAGAGAGAGAGAGAGAGAGAGAGAGAGAGAGAGAGAGAGATCCCTGCTAGGGAGCTCTGGGTACCCCTACCAACAGTGGAAAGATGTTTACACGAATTTTTAGATGATCTTTTTTCCGGAATTGTACATATATAGGCACGCCTTTGCTTTCCGTCCGAATTGTTCATTCTGGTGAAGATCAAGCTTTACAGTCCACCTTAGACCTACTTTTAAACGGGTGAGTATGTATATATATATATATATATATATATATATGTATATATGAGAGAGAGAGGAAATAAACAAACAGATAAACAACGTGATCGAGTGTTGCAATAACAGGATCCCCTGGTTGCCCCTACGAAAAGTGGAAGGATGTTTACACTCTACCTTAGACCTACGGTTTAGCACGGATCATTAGGTCACTCTGGCTAGCAACCACGGAAGGAAACGCCGCCGCCGGGTCTCGAGCCCCGCCTACACTCCACCTTAGACCTTCAGTTTAACGCAGATCATTAGGTCACCCTGGCTAGCAACCGCGGAAGGACGCGCTGCCGCCGGGTCTCGAGCCCGCCTACACTCCACCTTAGACCTACAGTTTAACGCGGTCGCCGGAGCCCGACGCATATAATAGTAATATTTTATGGGCGTATAGACGCATGTGTACGTGCCAAACGAAGTATACACTGTGCCAACTGGCTGATGATGCCCGGAGGCACTGGCTGATTAAGCAGACTCGCTGATTAGGGGCCCTATAAGGCAACGGCCGCTCGGCTGAAGTCTTAATATGCGCTTGGCTCCTGTCAAGCAACACCTCTCCTCTCTCTCTCTCCTCTCTCTTAGGTTAGGTATACCCATTTGGGGGGTGAGGCCGTCCCAACGTATCCCCCAAAGAGACCTCCCCCAGCGGGTGTTCATTGCAACTTGGGGGATAACTCCGCCTCCGAGTTGCATAACCCCTTGTTGCTCTTGCAGCAACCCCCTCCCCCATTTAGTGGGTGCCTTGCAACAAGGGGGAAGGGAGTTTGGCACTATGTGGGCCTTGCAACAAAGGGGGTGGGGAGGGTCACTATGGGGGCCTTGCGACAAAGGGGGGTTTGGCACTCTTGCAATATTGATCAACATTTGCAATTGCATTGCACTCGTCCATTTTGCGCCCACACTACTTACATCCTTTTCTACGGCTTTCCTTCACCTCGAAACAAGGGCCTTTATTTCTTGCTGGTAAAAGTCCGCTGGGTTCCACTGGAGCCACCTCTTAACCTCCTCAACAACCTCATCGTCACTCTGAAACTTTCTTCCACGAATAGCATCCTCCATTGGCCCAAACAAATGGAAGAAGGAAGTCTGAAGGTGCCAGATCCGGGCTGTATGGAGGGTGGGGTAACACAGTCAAGCGCATTTTTGTGATGGCCTCTCTTGTTTACAAACTGTTGTGTGGTCTTGCGTTATTGTGCAGAAGAAGGACGTCTTCCAGTTTTCTCTCCGGTCGAACTCGCTTTATACGTCTCTGGAGTCTCTGTAGGGTAGCAATGTATGCCTCTGAGTTGATTGTTTTTCCTTTCTTCATAATATCCAGCAGAATCACCCCTTTCATGTCCCAGAAGATGGTGGCCATAACCTTTCCTGCAGAGAGAGCCATTTTGAACTTTTTCTTGCGTGGAGAGTCTGCGTGATACCACTCCACGGATTGGTGTTTTGTTTCATGTTCAAAGTGGTGTAGCCAAGTCTCATCCCCAGAGTCATCCCCTTCTCTCTCGTATCGAACCAACGACTCAGAAGCAATTTCTTTTCTTTGGGCTTTGTGATCTTCAGTCAGTTCGCCAGGAACAAACCGTGAACACACTTTTGAGTATCCCAGTTGCTGAATTATCGTATTCACACTTTCTTCACTAATTCCTAGCTCCAGTGATAGCTCCTTATATGTGACTCGCCGATTTGATCGAATGATGCTGTTAGCACGTCGCACAGTGTGAGATGTCATAGCCGATGCCGAGTGACCGCTGCGTGGCTTATCATCGAGGCTGGCTCTCCCTCTCTCCGATGATCTCACACGTTTAGGTAGACCAACGTCCAACTGTGCTTCGATCAACAACAGCATCTCCGTAAACGTTTTGTAGACGTTTGTGAATATTTCCAACTGTTTCCTTCTCTGCGGTTAAGAACTCGATAACAGCTCTCTGTTTACGACGCACATCAGTCAGACGCCATTCTCGAAACTGCGTTAACCATCGGTTTTATACAAGGGCGTTTAAAAGCGGTTTTATACAAGGAGGGGAGGTTCAAAGTGGAAAAATCCGGTTATGTGAAGCGCAGAAAGTTCAAACTGACGACCCAAAAGACATTTCAGCCCCATGGCCTATTATTTAGCTAAGAAAAAAGGGTGGGGCAAAATATATTGAATGCCCCTAGTATAAGAAGGCGAGAGCCAAAATCAAGGTCTTTGAGACCCACGATGCCATTTTATTACTTTTTTTTATAAATTTTGAAAAGATTGTGTAGCGTGTAAATTACATGTATGTGTAGTGAAGAATAGAAGAAGAAGTGTCTATAGACACGGAAAAAGCTCAGCTAAAGAGGATAGTAACAGAAGAACCAAGAGTTTCAGCACTGCCGGTCTTCTGCCCAACGTTCCCCCAGGAATACTTCCCTGATCGATTGATGTCTACAGTCTCCTCCTTAAGATGCCTGGATACTCAGCGTTTAAAAGTCTGTAGATCATAGATAGGGGGAAAGAGGGATTGAAGAAGATTGTCGCAGAGCTCAAGGGTTGAGTAGATGAATGATTCAGAATTCCACTAATTCTTGTATTAGAGAGGTGGTAGAAAAAGAAAGAGAATGTGTAGAAAGTCGTACGGCGTGATCTCCTTAAAGGGGGAGGCATGCAGTTAGAGAGTTCAGAAGAGCAGTGTCCGCTATAATAGTGATAGTAAAGAGAGAGTGAGGCAACATTGCGGCGAAGAGAGAAGGATTGAAGACAGTCAGTAAGAGGCGGAGAATTGATGTTAAAGTTAGTGTAGGTTAAGTTAGGTCATGTTAGCTTCAACCATAACTTGTGGAATAACGAACTGTATAGAAGCCGTCCACGATCCAACTGTGTTAAGCGGTTAATCGTGACGTAAACGGATTCTTCTATAGATGTCTGAGTAGGTGGTATGTTAAAAAAGGAAGACTTCGATTTACAGCACTCTTCACTCATCACGAATACCAGACCCTACCTCACACTGCAAAATCACAAATGCCTATGAGAGATAACTGTACAAGATTAGTGTTTATATTAGCCAAAGAAGTCAACTGTAGGCTTCATACATTTAGGGCAACTCTGATTTTTTTAAAGTTTTTCTTTTTCGTTTTCGCCTCGAGAAGACATCTGCTTCTTCTTCGCTCAACGCCTCTTTTTCATTTCTATTTTTTACAACCTTTACCGCGCATTCTCCTTTTCACAACTTTTTAGCGTCAACAATAATCTTATTTCTCGTACGATGTAATTGTCTTTTCAAAGCTTCTTTAATTTTTTCACTGGTAATCACATCTTCAACCGTGTTAATGCCTGATTGTAGAACCTTCCGACCTAGGTATTTGGCACCACTCTTTAGTAAGGGACAGCCATTCGTAGTATAGCAGAAAAGATCGAACCCAGCCAATTACAGCGTTGGTATCTGACACCACGGTACACGACTAAAGCTTTTGCATTATACTGCAAAACGCCGAAAGTGAAATTTCACTGTTAAGCTTCCGTAACCGAATCGATAATTTTCACCTACAACCGTTCTTATATGTATCACAATATTGTTTAATGGTGAGAGAGGTAGTGGATGAGTACAGTAAGAGAGTAAATGATGAACCGGGTGTACATGTTCCAGAACAAATGGATATGAGTGAGATGTGTTATGTGTACCGGGAATGTCTGACTAGAATGCAAGGAGTGTGTGTGTGTGTGTGTGTGTGTGTGTGGTTGCAAAAACAGGTGAAAAGAAGAGGGCAACAGTGGTGAGATATCGAGGATGCATAAGCAGTTGAGGATAAGTGAAAGAAATGGATGTTGTGTGCGCAAAGTAATCGTGATAAAAATATAGTCGAAGAGGGTATATGAAAAGCGCAAGAGAAGTGTGAAGAGACTAGTGCGGCAGGAGAAACAGAGCATTAAGAATGAGCTTGAAAGGAGGATGAAAGAAAACTATGAAGTAAATAGAAAGTTGCTCTAGAAGAAAGTGCGGAAGTGCAGCAATGAAACAAAGAAAGAAAGTTTCAGGGTAAGGGATGAAAATGGAAGAATGCTCACAGCAGATGCAGATCAGCGGAATAGAGAAAGGAATCTTTCGAGGGTTTGATGGGTGGAAGAGAGGAAAGGAGTGTAAATATAAATATGGTGGGATTTGGTGGTATGTGGAGAACAAGTAACAGAATGCCTGAGAGCATAACCATGGGTGAAGTGAAAGCGGTAGTTTGCAAACTGAAAAATGGAAATGCGGTAGATGTGGATGGAATATATGGGTGAATGGAATATACGGGGAAATGATTAAGTATAGGGAAATGAAAGGGTTTGAGTGGTTGTGGTGCATATGCTAGAGCGCATGGACAAATGGGAATGTGCCTGAATACTGGAAGAAAGCAATAATTCTTCCGTTGTAGAAAATGAAAGGTGAAAGGAATGAATGTAAGAATTGCAGAGGTATAAGTCTGTTGAGTGTAATGTTAGGATTGAAAAATTGGGAATTTATTAATAATGTAAAATATAGTAAAATTTTACCATAAATGAAAAACAAAAGTTGGTTAGGTTATAAATGCTAAATAGGCCTCGGGAAATCCCAGAAAAGGCTACGTGACCGCGCATGAAACCACACGAACAGGTTTCAACGCGTTCTTACTTGTAAATATGACGTATTGTGTTTAGCCAGTGAAGATGGAAATATCAATCACGTGATGCCCCAACTCCCGTTTCGTCCAATCCTGTTTTCATAAACAATTTTAGTGTTTAAATAGTACTTGATAACACTGTATAATTAAATCATTTAATATTGTCAAATAGGTAACATAAGTTAGTTGAATAATATAAAACAGTTAATTTGTAACATTCATGATATAAAGTATTTTAAAATTGTTTCTAAGTTCCAGGATCAAATGGAAAAAAGAATAAAAGATTGTTTTCCCACTGAGACGAAACTCCAAATTGTAGAAGAGAAAAAGAGAGCGCAGCGCAAATCGAGATTCATTGAGTGTGGAGAAGAGTTAGTCATAGAGAACGGGTCGTACAGAGTCCATCAGGAGATCCCATTTTTCCCTCCTATATCATTTTCATTTTAATACTTCCATTCGTTCCCGTGGGAAATGGCAATCCTCTTATAAGATGAACTAGACCAGTAAAGTAAAATTTCATTTTTCCTAGGGCCGAGTTAAAGAAAATTTCTTTTCGGCCATAGGCTTTTATTCGTGTAACGCGCGAGGCTTATCCCGTTTCTCTAAACTTAACTTGATTTCCGATCAAGGTTTGTCCTCATTTATTAATTGTACAACGTAAGTGTATTTTAATTTAACCTGTGAGAAACATAAGATTAAAAGTATAAAAACTTAATAGTGTTTTATAACAACAGTTAAAGGAACATTTGGAAATTAAAACAATAAATAATGTTAACCTACTTATGTAAAGTTGAAATTTGAGCGTAAAACAACACGAAGAAAACTAAATAAATGAATACACTACCATTTAGGTATACTGGTAACATCCTAATTGTCGTGTATTACTTTTGTCTGCCCCCAACTACGAACGGCGTAATGCTAAGGAACAGCAAGTATGAATAGGTAACTTCCGGGGTCACCGGGGAAGGGAAGTCATCCCGGGAGAGAAAGCCGAGCTTCAACAGTAATAGGAAGGTGTATGGGAGGGTAATCTATAGATCTACACAAGCTAAGGCTAACAAAGACCCTAAGAGCCACTCTAAATTTAACCCGAGAGAAAGAAGAGAGTAGGGGGTTAAAAGAAGAGAATAAGGGGTTAAGTAAGTAGCAAAACCTATCATTCGTGGGTTAACATTCATTCAGAAAAAGAGAGAGAAAGACTCGCCATCATCATCCGCCGGCCACTGCCGACAAGTCGGAAAAATAGTCGAAGAGAATAGGAAATGGGTGAAAGATGAAAAGAAGTAAAATAAGAACGCTTACAAACCATGCAAACACAGTCTTAACTCAAACACTGTCATACCATGCAAACTACAGACATGCAAGTAAAGAGAGGATAAGAAAAGAGAAAAAAAAGTATGAAGAGTATAAAAAAAAGTTGGTTAGTTTACACTACGAGCTACATCTAAGTTCGTGTTAGTCTAATTTTTTTTTCAATATTTTATTGCTGGCATATCACACGCTGGCACGTCACAAACTGGCATTACTAATCAACAGACTCAAACCTCGACCATTACCCCAGAGCTCCTGTTGCTAATTGTTTTATTATTTTAAACGACGTTAATATTTTTTAAATATGCAAGTCTAATTCTTTAATCCTATCTTCGTAAGACTTGTTGCGCAGTGACGGAATTAGTTTCGTGGTGCGTCACTGAACCCTTTCTAACCTATCAATATCCTCAAGCAAATACGGGCAGCAAAATTGAGCGGCATATTCTAAGTGAGGCCTGACTAGGGACTTGTAAAGGGGCAATAATAATATTCTTCGATTTAAATTCGAAATTACGCGCAATGAAGCCTAACATTCTATTAGCTTTTGCGCAAGACTCCAGGCACTGGTTCCTAACTTTCAAATCCTTAGATACGCGTACGCCTAAATCTACTTCCTCGTCAACGCTCGCTGTCTATCATCCGTCGTGTACGTGTAATTCTTGTTACGAGAACCTATATGCAAAACTTTACATTTGTCTACGTTAAATTGCATCTGCCACTTATCCGTCTACTCCATAATCCTATTTACATCGTCTTGAAGCTTATTTCTATTATCCACGTTAAGAACTTTACCGCATATTTTACTATCGTCCCCGAATTTTGACACGTTACTGGTCAAGCCTACATCTATGTCGTTAATGTCGATTACGAATAGCAATGGGCCTAACACTAAACCCTGTTGGACACCGCTACCTACATCCAACTACCCCGATTCCCTACCATTAACAACGACCCTCTGTTTCCTGGCACAAAGCCATTCCTCTAACCAGTTAGCTACCTGACCGCGTATACCGTGTGCTTTAACGTTCGCAATTAATATATGCGGAACTGTATCGAACGCTTTTTTAAAGTCTAAATAAATAACGCCAGCCGCTCTATGCCTATCGTATTCGCGCACTCTTTCGTTATGAAACTCTAATTAGTTAAACAAGATTTATGGCGTCAAAACCCATGCTGACTACTATTAATCAAATCGCGACTTTCTAAGTGATCGACGATACGATTCCTAACTACGGATTCCAAAAGTTTACCGACAATTGACGTTAAGCTAATAGGCCTATAATTGCTAGCTACTGTGCGGTCGCCTTTTTTAAAAATGAGCGTAACGTTAGCTAATTTGAAGTCTTCAGGAATAATCCTCCCTTCCAGCAAGTTATTAAAAATTTTTGTTAATGGGCCTACGATAACGTCTTTCAAATCTTTCAAATGTCTAGGATAAAGCGCGTCAGGGCCTGGAGCTTTGCTCACTTTTAGCTTATCGATATAATGCGCAATCTCAGTTATTTCATTCAAAATAGTCTTGCTACTAAATGGAACAATATCATCCACATCGGGGACATTATTTACATCTTCTACGGTAAAAACTGTCGCAAAAAAGTTGTTAAAAATACCCGCCATTGCCTGAGCGTCAGAAGCCAAAGCGCCGTTAGCGTCCATTAGAGGGCCTATGTTAACTTTTATCGACTTACGCTTATTGACGTAGTCAAAAAAAATTTTCGGAGAGGAAGAGAGTGCGTGGTATTATAGAGTGCTTGGTAAGTGACAAGGAAGGGGGGTACCAAGGTGGAAGAAGCTGTGTAAATCAAGTGTCTGCAGGTAGACAAGTAATTGTGAAAGCATGTGAAAGGGAGTGCAAGGTATACATGGCTTTTGTGAATCTTCAGAAAACGTATGATAGAGTGAATAGAGAAGCACTGTGGGAAGTTTTGAATATCTGAGGGTATATTGGGTTGACGGTAGACTCGTGAATGCGTTGAAGAGTTTCTCTGATGGAAGTAATGTATGTGTAAGAGTAAATAAAGAACTGAGTGATTCGTCTGATGTAAGTGTTGCTATGCGTCAAGGATGTGTCAAATCTCTTGTATGCGGATGATGCTGAGCTATTTGCTCAGAGTGAGTGTGATATACAACAGGTTGTTAAAAGTTTTGTGACGGTGTAATTGAGAAGATTGTTAAAAGTGGGTATGGGTAAGAGCAAGTTATTGATTGTTGAGAGTGAAGGAAATTCAGACGGCCATGTAATGGTGAAACAATAAAGGTGGTAGAGTCTTTTAAGTATCTGGGGTGTGTAATGTAAAAAAGAGGTCGAATACGGATGAAATTAACAGTGCAGTAAATCAAGGAAGAAAGGTGGCCGGTGCACTGAGAGCAGTTGTGAGAAAGTGGAAACCGGATCGAGATGCTGTGAGATGTACATGAAGGTGTGTTAGTACCGACACTTTAGTATCTCTTTCGACATGGCTTGAAAGGGAGAAATCAAAAGCAAGAACAGTTGAGATGGATAACCTAAGAAGTATGTGTGGCGTGCGTCGGACTGATAGAGTAAGAAATCGTGTGGATCTGGAAAGATGTGGTGTTCAAAAGTCAGTAGAAGTGAAAATTGAAGAAAATGTTTAAGGTAGTTTGGACATGTTGAAAGAATACAAGATAACAGAGTAGTGAAAAGAGTGTATAAGAGTGTTTGCGAATGTAGAAGAAGGAGAGGAAGGCCGGGAAGAAGATGGACAGATATGGTGAATGATTGCGTGAGTAGGAGTAGACTTGATCTGGGTAGTGCAGGAGAAGTGGCTGCAAGTCGGATGGACTGAAGGAGGTTTATTAGAAGAAGTATGTAAGTTTGGGACTCTGTTTCGTTTATTTTTGACAAGTTCTGTTGGCGCCAGCACACATGGCGTATGAAGCGTGGGGTAGGGGGGCGAATCAGTGAAGTCATTCAAACAAAAACTGGACACACAAAATATTAAATAATTTTGTAAATAAACGTACGAAAACTTTTGCATTTTGACTTCTTTTTTTTTATTCTTCTCAACTTCTTTGATGTTTTACATTATATACTGGAGTTAAATTAATTTTTTTATTTGTTAAAATTCCCAGATGAACAGTCAACTTTTTCATAACTATCCTATACATGGTTCAAAAGATATAAGGACTAATATAGGTGAAATATTTCTCTGTGCGAATACTTATGAGCGCCACTGTGTTTATATATATATATACAGTATATATATGGGATGAATTTCACAATTAAACACGTGAAATGAATGAATGATGCAAACCCACAAGGAAAAAGAAAAATGATTCCTAGGCCTTTCATGTATTCGTGTAGTCATTCCCTGACAAAGGGTACTTCTGAATACACGAAAGGCCTTGGAATCACTTTTCTTTTTCCTTGTGGATTTGCATCATATACAGTGTATATATATATATAAGGGAAACCCTGAAGAGGATGATTTTTACACACACACACACACACACACACACACACACACACATATATATATATATATATATTAGTGGTGGACCGGATATCCGCATCCGCATATGCGGATATCCGCGTCATTTTGAACATCCGCATCTGCATCCACACTTCTGACTGCGGATGTTATGCGGATATTACCTCTAATAAATTATGCAATTTACAATTAAATTAGCTTATAAAGTAGCTTATAAGGCCCAGTAATGCACATTTCATGTAAAGTATTAATTATTATTAATGAACAAACAAATATATAAACCTGAAAATATAAATAGCTGGTAACACAGAAAATTGAATGAAACTTGTCATCGAATTTTCTGTGGCTGAAACTCTTGAGAAAGTTATTATTTTTATCATAATGAAAACATTAATATTAATTTTAATTCTTATGCATTGCCTCCCATAAAGTAATATCACGAAATTTGAACAATTATGTCATATATTCATAATTCTATATTATATTGATAGATTAACTAAATATCCGCATCCGCATCCGCAGATGTTGAAAAACTGACATCCGGTCCACCACTAATATATATATATATATATATATATTTCATGCGAAATACTGCAGTTTGGAGCCATACATCATTAGGGTGTCTCATTTTTTACCAGCTTCTTTTTTCCCCCGAGTCCAACCACCTAATATCATTATGCCTGTCGCTCTAAGTAAAAAAAATAGTAATTATTTTCCATTTGATGAAAATTTTGGACCCCCTAGGCCTACGAAACCAATTTTCCCTTTTCTTTACCAAAAATTGTCGATTTTCGGAAGTCTTTCGGTTATATATTTCTTGCATTTCATTATAACTTCATTCGATGTACATTTTTGGATAGAAATTTAAAATAGCTATCGATTGATACCTGATTTACTATGCTTTTGTACCAAAATAGAAAATTAAAAGGCAAAAATATTCATTTTCTAACATTTTCTTCTCCATTTCTGACCCTAAAGCCGTATAAACCATATACAGTAGGGTGGAGCGAAAAATACTTTTTTCTAGTATGAAGTTCTAATAGTGATTAAAAGTTGCATTTAGTGGACGATATATACCTGCCAAAATATGAGTTCATTTGTTTAATATTTTCAGCTGCCACCAGGGGGCTACATTTAACACAATTTTGGGTAAAAAGGAAAAAAATGCTTCTATTTTAGGTTTATCAAACTATTATAAAATTTTATCTTAGAATTATCTAATAGTTTGATTAAGATTCTTAAATGATAAGAATTCGTTTTGTAAAAATGCTTTTTTATATGCTTAATATCTTTAGCTGCCACAAGAGGGCTGAATTTAACTTAAAAATGACAATTAAGTATGATTCTTTATTTACTTGAAAAAGGGAACAGTAATAAATTAGGATGTCTCTCCTCCTTTATACTGGCTTGAGACAGTTAAGAAACGTTATTTCGTGCCTTAGCAGAGTTACCACCCTTTCCCCAACCAACCTCCCTCTAGAAAGGGTTCTTGCTGAAGACTTTTTAGTAATTTGCTTTTGTGTCAAATTTTGGCTGTTTTTTCCTTGATTCTAATGTAGCACGAATCCAACCGTCTCTGTTTGTTGGTCCGCAGACTGATCCAGCAGCGTCTGTAACGAGCTTGACGCATCTCTCTACTGCTTGTGTATGACATGGAAACTGAAATAATTCTGAATGAAGAGTAGTACCATGTTTGATGCATGATTCAATATCATCAAGAAAAACTCCTTTGGTTATCGGTGGTTATGCTATCTGAAAATCTTGCCACATAATGAGATCTGTATACTCTTTGGCATAAAAATTTATTTCTGGCACCTTAAAATACCTGATAACATCTGTTTCTTGAATGCATGCCCTTGCTTTTATGATACGCCTAAATCCCAACTGACTCACATGCTCCCTTTCATCAGCTATCATTGCAATGAGAATGTTTTCTTGATTTGCGTAATATGCATTTCGCTGAATGACTGAGTCATGTACTCTCCTAAGCTCTTCACGGAGATACCGGCTTCTTGCAATCATATGCCACATATGTTAAGCACCATATTGGCATAATGGTTTACGCTTTATCTGAAACCACATTGGTGCGTATACCCTAACAATGAAAGTAGCTAATTCTTGTAAATTGCCTGAATTATTCTCTGTGCTTGCATATAACCGCAGAGTCCTGTTTGCTGTGGTGAGCCACCTTGAATGTGATATATTGCCTGGACTCTTATGACTAAGACTCTTTGAGAATGTTCCACTTGATATAGCCTTGTGAATTTCAAGAAGGTATTTCTGGTCAGTACTTATGTCATCTACATCAACTTCACACATGTCCTCTTGAATTTCAATGGGTTTGAAGTTAACTATGGGAAGCTTTTCACAGTCTGAAAGTGCTCGGCCAATTTCTCCTGAAAATGCTCTTGGTCCAGTAGTGGTACCATCCAAGTGATGAAACAGATGGCGCAATGGAAGTTCATTAAGGTGTAAAAGGCATATCAGCCACTGCAATGGCTTATTAAAGGCTTCTTCCAGTAATCTTATTGTGCCTCCAATACTACCAGTGTTAACCACTGTCGAATCACAGCCAACTGCAACGATGTTCCCTATATCAACATTCCTTTCTTTCAAGCAATTCACTAGAGCTGTGCAAATGTATTTAGCTTTGCCACTGGAAGGTGTCACATGTGCAAAGTACAGAGAGTGTGGTTCAGATATTATGCTGATATGCTCTTCGCGTTTGGTTCTTTGGTGGTTAGAGCCATCACTCTCCTGGACTTGAATCATTGTTTTATCCTTTCTGCCATCAAAGTATAATCCCCGCATGGTTTTTGGCTCTCCTATCTGTTGTAGTTCCTTTCTCTGTTTTTGTCTTTCACGTCTTAGCTTACTTCTGTCTATAATATTCCCTTTGTCTTCGGGAGTAACAATTTTAAGATCTGCCAATACTGCAGAAGCAATAGCAGCCCCAGCTCTTACCGACATTTTAAATCTATCACAAGTAATTGCTAATGAAGGCAGTGGCTCACGCATCTGTTGTTCTGATATTACATATTGGAAACTGCCTCTGCTATTTCAGAAAATGAAGGCTCCTTGTTATTCATCTGCTTCACTAAATGTTTTGTGAACAGGTAATCTTTCATAATGCAGTTATAAGTTGGTAGTTGCATATCACTCATCTCATAAGGTACTTCAAATATGGCACACTTCATATGTTCTCTAGTGAAATGTTTATATTTAGTATTTGATGCCATAATATTTTTAAGAAAAATTCACAATCACAAAATATCCTGTAACATCAAAACATTATATAATTAATATATATAATATATTTTATAAGTATATATAATATATATATAAATATATAATATATTATATAAATAAACTAAAATTATATAATACATTATAACAAGCATTTTAAATTAAAATCAATATTATCTCTATATAAATCACTTTAAAATAAAGTTTTATAATATTCCGATCATATTAAAAAACTCTCCGATTAAATGAGCGACTAGGCCTACTACCTAAGAAGACAAGTGTTAACACACTGTTCTAATGACTCACAGAAAGAAATTCCTTCACACCAAAACCCTCCCCCACAACCCTCCACAAACCCTCCCCGACAACATTCAGTGTAGTCTCAACATGACTCAGATACTCTAAATTGTGTTAACTTCAGCTCTCTTGTGGCAGCTGAAGATATTAAGCATATGAAAAGTATTTTTACAAAACGAATTCCTATCATTTAAGAATCTTAATCAAACTATTAGATAACTCTAAGATAAAATTTTATAATAGTTTGACAAACCTAAAATAGAAGCATTTTTTTCCTTTTTACACAAAATTGTGTTAAATTTAACCCCCTGGTGGCAGCTGAAAATTTTAAACAAATGGACTCGTATTTTGGCAGGCATATTTCGTCCACTAAATGCAACTTTCAATCACTATTAGAACTTCATACTAGAAAAAAAGTATTTTTCGCTCACCCTAATATACAGTATATATAAAATTTAGGGTGTGCCCATTGTATATATGACAAAATTTTAAAATTGACTTACAGCTTAGCAGACAATGTGAATTGGTTACATATCGAAACAAAACTTTTCAGGAAAAATCTTGTTCAATTTAATGAATATTAAGTGGGTGCTCAACGACTTCAAAAGCTCAAGTCTAAACCTGTCATTCTCAGTCACTCGCGAACCTTACGTCGGTGCAGATAGGCAATGGTAATTTTTCTCACACGCTTACATGTGTGTGTACGTATTAGAGGCCTGCGCGGGTTGCCCGCGGGTACCCACATTGCGGGCGTGATGTGGGCCCCACTTCAAAATACTTGCGGGGCGGGGCGGGTGTGGGTAAAATATTGCGAGTGCGGGGTGGGTGTGAGTTCAAACTTAAAATAATATGTATGTACAATACATGTGAAGACTTACTTCTCAAACAGATAAACTCTCTCGACATTATTAATTTTAATTTTAAACATTGTAATTGTATTGACACTTGGTAGTAAACATGTTTGTCGTAATAGTGGAGTTCAAACAATGATTAAAAATAACTTTACTTTTAACATAATACATTTAATCAAATGTGATTATTTTATATAGATTTGAAGCCAATATTAAATACATTTTTTTTCTTTTTAAATGATTGGCATCTACAGTTGCGTCTACAGGAAAGAGAACTCTGGGCAAGTACTCCTATTTATGTAATTTACAGTATATTAGTAAATATAAGCTAATGTACAGCAAAGATAGAATCATGCTGAATTAGGTAGCATTAACACAATTGACATACAGTATTTGTATGTCAGCATGTGAAACAATAAAGCACATATAGACCACACGTGTCGTGTAGACTACATTGGGGTATATAAAATTAGCTGTGCTGAATTAGCATAGCGTCAACACAATTCACAGACCCATATAAAACTACGCTTCTTAATATATCATTGTAATAAAAATGCCATAGTTAAAAGCAGCTGACTCATTTGTGTTCGACTTATACCGTGAAAACTTTATTGCCAAAACATTCTTTAGGCAAACTAGCCATCGAATATGGAATGTGCCGCATTAGTATATTTGTAGGGACTTCATCCTGTGATGTACTCATTTTACTTTTTGTTATTGATAGAGTGGTGTTTATTCGGCTGACTTCTCTAAAAGCAAGTGATATTAAAATATATTTATACGTCATGGTTTTTCAACTAGGGATGACACGTAAATGGGGCACCTAAGATTCATAGAAGCGAACACGCTAACAAAGTGTGTATTTTATATTTTTAATTTGCTTAAATTTATGTATATTATAAAATTGTTGACAAAATTATCTTTCTAACTCACTATTCGTGTAACAAAATTGTAACATATATTAGTAAAGATAGTCTAATATATAGCGGAGTTAAAATTATGCCGAATTAGGTGGCATCAAATTTTTGTCACCCCTGGAAAAAATTCTGCGAATTTACTTTTAATGTAATACATATAAGGTAAAGAATTTGTAAATAAGTTATTATGCGGGTGCGGGGCGGGCGCGGGTAAAACACTGCGGGTGCGGGGCGAGTATGGGCAATATAACAAAAGCTGCAGTCTGTGCGGGGCGGGCGCGGGTACAACATTGCGGGTGCGGGGCGGGTGCGGGTCAAGTTAAGGTGCCCGCGCAGACCTCTAATACGTATACAACCATATATATATAATTGTGTTTTTCTGTAACAACCTTATAAGCACACCGGACAAAAAATTAGTCACCCCTAATAGCACCGATAGTAGGAAGTTCAAGGTCACACAGAGGGCGCTGATGTAGCATTGGTAAGTGACAAGTAGCGGTGACGTAGCACACAGGATCAGATCTGTTTCGTGAGGTGGTGAAGAACAAAGTGTGTGTTGGATATAGTCTGCAAAATGGGTCGTGAGGCAGACGTAGCCCAATTTGTTGGTGTGTCAACGCGTACTGTCCAGCGAGTTTACAAAGAGTGGTGTAGTTCGCAATCAACTGACAATCGACGGCGTAACTGTGGCCGGAAAACAATTCTCGACAATAGGGGCCGCCGCCATGTTTCTCGTCTAGTAACTGCAAATCGTTTTCAAACCAGAGAACAATTGCTCCAAGAAACCAATGAGGTTCTCCAGCGACCAATTTCCGAACGGACATTGCGACGAGAACTGCATGCGATGGACATCTGGAGCAGGATACAACGGAAGAGGCCGCTGTTAACAGCAAGTCACAAATTGGCACGTTATAAATGGGCTCAGAGGCACAAAAACTGGACTGCGGCAGATTGGAAACATGTAATTTGGTCCGATGAGTCCCGTTTTTGTTTGTTCTCCAATGATGGGAGGCGACGAGTACATCGCAGGTCCAATGAAGCCTTTAATCCTGAATGCGTCGAAGGTGTTGTTCAGGCTGGAAACATAAAGTGAAGCGCAGGAATAGACACCCACGGACTCTGGCGGAACTTCGGGACCGGCTGATGAACGAGTGGCAGCAAATCGATGTTCAGTACATGCACAACCTCGTAGAGTCTCTGCCTCGCCGGATTCGTGCGGTTATCAAGGCCAGAGGCGCCGTCACACGTTATTAGGTACATTCTGAGAGGGGTGACTAATTTTTTGTCCGGTGTGCTTATATATAATTGTGTTTTTCTGTTTCAGATTTTCAGATAGTGTTTAGAATATAATATTCGATCCTTATAGTGGTTAAACAAAATTATGTCTTCTACAAGAAGTAAAGAAGCTGTTTATCTGTTAGAAATTCTATTTGCGCACCTACCAGAAACAAAACTACCACTAAAAAAGGAAATTTTGTCAGTTTATTTTTTCCATTTGCACGAAGAAAAATGCTCCCGTAAGGAGTCTATAAATTTAGTAGCAGAGGAATTGATGAATAGATGGGACAAGGCAAAAATTGCAACGAGCCACAAACCTTATGTTATCAAACTGATTAATAAACTTGTTGATGATTATAATTTATTGAAAAAGAATAAAAGTAGGAAAACAGAGACTCGGTGTTCAAAGGAACAAAAGTTTGTTGAATCTCTAAGTACATTATTTGACATTGCTCATGAAAATGTCCTATCTCTAACCAAAAGAGAGGAAGACCGTCCGTGCTTTTCTTATTGCTCAAAGAGAGAAAGGCCGACCAGGTTATATGGCAGGTATAGACAAGAAAGAAGTCAAGAAACAGCAACGAATCATGAAGCGAGAACGAGCATTGGAATCACAGCGTTTGAAAGCTCATTCAGAAATGCAGTAGTGTAGTTTTTGTGTAGTTTTTGTGTAGGTCTACAAAGAGATTAAAAAAGATAGGCTTAAGTGAATGTTTAGAAGACTCCAAAAGTATATTTATGTTAAATTTTGAAAACAATTAAGCTCAAGTTGAAATAAAGTCTTAAAAGTAAGGAATTTATTTAGTTATGGTACAACTTTTTTGAAGTGGAACTTTTCAGTGAATTGAGCACCCTGTTAATATTAACTAAATTCAATAAAATTTGGTCTATATTAGTTTTTCATTAATTGCCACAAAATAAAGATATGTGGTATTAGAAAAATTAAAGTTTAATTTTAGGCACACCCTAATTATATATATATGTGTGTGTATATATATATATATATATATATATATATATATGTGTGTGTGTGTGTGTGTGTGTGTGTGTGTGTGTGTGTACTAACTGTACTTCTACCTATTTATTTTCAGATTTATGATTATGATATGATTTATGATATGATTATGATACAAATTTCAGATTAGATTAGTTAGACTAAAATGGCTTGTGCAAAAGTTAAAACTCGTACCACGGATAAGCGAGAAGATTGGCTTCTCATAAACTTAATTCACAATTTGGAACCTGAGAAATGTTCTCTTTTGCCATCTAATGGTGACGTCTTACGTCACTATCTATTTTTATGAAGAGGACCTATGAAAAAGAAATCACAGTCATATGTGATCGAAGAAGTACAAAGAAAAGTTGAAAAATTTTGACATTAGGCCGATATCACATGCCAAGATACTTCAAAAAGCCGCTATCCGAGAAAAGAAGTAGAACAATTGATAAAGCAATATGAATACTTCTCGAAAAACAAAACACAGGAAGAAAGAATAAATAAGAAGAGACCATCTTTCCTGAAGGAATTAAAGGAGTTATTTGAGATTTGTTCTCAAAATGCCATAGAAATAATGAAAAAAGACCCATTAAGAACTTCGGTTACAAAACAGCAAAATATAGAGTTTCTAATAGACCAAAGAGGACCCAAAAAGCTTTGCTTGGGATCAATAGATAAAAGCTATCAAAACAAATTTGAGTCAGGTGAAATGAGTGGAGCGTGAAAAATTACTTAAAGAGAAGGAACTGGAGAGAAAGGAAAAACTGAGCATGACCTTGAAAACAGATTTTGAAGGAGAAATAGCGATTCCTAATGAACCAAATCCTATGCCAAGTACATCATATGCTAGAGATGAGGATTATACACCTCCATCAAAATCCTAATGCAAAAGAAAAAATATTGTACAGAATCCTAGTGTTTCAAATATGGCAGATCGTCTTAACCTTTGTGTTCGCCAAAGAACAGGGTTTGCTACTGTTATTGCAAGTCAGTGCGATAAAGATCTGAGCGATATCACTTTATCAAAATCAACGATGCACAGACAAGGGATAAAAAGTAGAACTGAAACAGCCAAAATGGTCAAAGAAAAGTTTATACCACCTGACCATTGTGCTCTATACTGGGATGGGAAGCTCATTTCTGATAACAGTGGGGAAACGGGAGAAAGGCTAGCAAGAATTGCGTCAGAGATCCCTTCAGCACCTGAGGGAAAAGTTCTTGCTATACCAACTATTCCGGATTCCTCTGGTTAAATGCAAGCAAACACCACATTTAATGCTGCAAAAGATTGGAACTTGGACCAAAACATTTGTGCACTGATTTTTAATACAACAGCGTCTAATACAGGTTGGATAAATGGACCTTGTTTCATTTTAGAAGAGCTCCTAGAAAGGAAGGTAACGTGGCTTGCATGTAGGCATCACATTTACGAAAGTCTTGGCCGCTGCATTTTCTCAAATATTTGGCACTACCACAGGCCCAGAAAATGTGTTATTTAAACAGTTTCGAGATAAATGGAAGACATTAGACGTCACAAAACCTTATACAACTTTGAAAATTACAAATAGACAGATGAAATCAAAGATGCAACGAGTAACCCAAGTTTTAAGATGTTAAGTGACACAGAGACCGGAAACATATTTCTCATGAATGATTATAGAGAATGCGCAGAAGTTGTTCTCCAAATTCTTGGACATATACCACTTAACGGAGTCGTTGGCTCAGTCCGGTAGCAATTCATAACGCTCGCTGGATGGCAACTATTCTCTATTCCGCTAAAATGCTGGCATTCAGCAAACAAATGGATTATTCTGAAGAATATGTGAAAAACTTAGAGGAGTTCTGCTTATTCACTGCTTTATATATTCAACCATGGAAGCAGCAATCAATGATTTGACTTTCTATAGTGACCTTCAGATATATGGTGACACAGTGGACAGAAATGTAGCTCATCGTGCAATCAAGATACTCAAAGGCCATTGTTGGTACCTAACTGAGGAGCTTATTCCATTTTCATTATTTTCGTTACGTATATCTGATGAAGAGAAAAGAAACATTGCTATAGGAATTATTAGATCACATATAAATGCTAAAAACAGCTCGTATGCCCAAAGTGGCAAACCAGTATTTCCTTTGATCAATAAATCAACCAAACTAGCTTCCCTAGTCGGACCAAAGTCTTGGTTTTTCTTTGATTTTCTACATAGCAATGGAAAATGGTTAAATAAACCTGTTAAAACATGGAAAGAAGACAGAGATTTTATTCAAATCGCCATATTTTGTACACAGTGTTAAGGTCGTTAATGATGCGGCCGAGCGTGGAGTGGAGTACAATTAATTGAAGATTTCGCAAATTGCATCACAACAAAGATGCCATTTTTTAAAAAGAGTTCCTTAGTTCAACTACTAGAATAACTTTCATCATTATCAGTATTCACATTTTATTTCATACATTTATTTGCTTTACTAAGTAATTTTTCTGTTCGAGGTATTGCATGTTTGTTGACTAAAAAGAAACGATGGGGCTCAAGACCTGGCATGAAATGTTCAATCTCTTGAGTTGTTCCCACCTTGGAAATATTGTGAGTCTCAAATATATTCCAAGGCCCATTGCCGCGAAGCTGCATTGAGATGATGCTTCACAGGTGGCAGTAACATATATTCTCTAAATCCCATTCAAGACAAAATGTAGAAGAAATTTTTAAAAATAGACATTTTTGCCTTTTAATTTTCTATTTCGGTACAAAAGCATAGTAAATTAGGTATCAATCGATAGCTAATTTAATTTTCTTTCCAAAAATGTACATCGAATGAGGTTATAATAAAATACAAGAAATTTATAACCGAAAGACTTCCGAAAATCGACAATGTTTGATAAAGAAATGGGGAAAATTGGTTCTGTAGGCCTAGGGGGTCCGAAATTTTCATCAAATGGAAAATAATTGCTATTTTCTTACTTAGAGTGACAGGCATAATGATATTATGAGGTTAGACCCGGGAAAAAAAGAAGTTGGTAAAAAATGTGACACTCTAATATATATACAGTATATATGGTATTTATGAAATCCCAGTTCATTAAGTTGAAAACGCTTATTTTGCTGAAAACATTATATCATACATAGTTACTGGTATCATTTGTTGATTCTAACTAATTCTCTCCTTTGAGGTGAGAGACCGTCAAGAGTCACAGCCTCAGTGGTTCAACACTTAAGGTGTAACATGGAACTTATTAATACAAAACACTTATATGCATTTATGATGGTGCCTCAATACAAAACATTCTTCATTTCCAAATAATATTTCTCTCAGTGGCTGTTTGTTACTATATTAGTGTTGCTGATCTAGAAATAGCATTTCCTGCGGATATAACAATACCATACCAGTAGTATCCATTCAGCTGTCGTCCAGTTGCTAATTGGAAGATATTCTAAGCAATGACGTATGAAACCTACAGAGACTCATCAATTTGGTAATAATATAGTGTTATTAAAATTTAATATGCAACAAAACATTGTTTTTTCATTCATCATTGATCAATGATATACAGGTTTTCGCAAGAGTTATGTTCCTCAAACTCATTACGAATAGCGAAATTGCGAATAACGAATCATTTTCTCCCATATAAATACATGTTTTATGGGGGCATGCGTTCCGGTGGCTTTTTCCAGAAGGTAAGATGTTTGGATACGTTCCCATACGATACATAAAAACAAGTATAAAACACAAATACCGACCTGTATTAGCATAGTAAGTTATGAATAACATCAATAAAAGAATAAATATACTTGCACTGTACTTTTATTTCCTTAAACCACCCCAGGCTGGGGTCAAACCAACCCCCGACTCGCACTGAAAGTTTCACCACCACTGCTCTTACCTTCACCAACGACTTCCTTCCTCACATCTTGCCACAAAGGCCGTGCTTCTTTTTGAATAATGGCCTGTGATACGGGCATACTGCGCTGCGTTTGGTAGCAGGATGGAATTGTGAATTATTTTTTCACTTATCTGGCATTGCGAATAACGGAGCTGAGTTTGCGAATAGTGGAATTTGGTGTAAAAAAATATATTACGTATAAGCGAAGCTACGAATATCGAAGCTATGAATAAGAGTATACCTGTATACGTATTTATATATATCAGGTTTTTGCTGTCTTCGTTATAACACAAAATAATATCTAAATGTATGTTCAATATTAAATGTAAATAAATAAATAAATGAATGAAATTGGAATTTGCTCAGAGCGCAATAATGCATACAAACCGCCCTGTTTTTTATATATTGAAACTTCAGTTCGTTCAAGCTTAGTTTTTACAAGACCATTTTTTATTCACTTCATTGACATCCACCTTGTTAATATATATCCCCTTCTTGAATTTATATTTAATTATTCATTTATGTTTCCTTAGTAATATGTAAACCAGAGTGATGAATGGAAATAATTATGTTCTAAAGACATTTGGCAATGACTCCACCAACCAATCAGCGCTCACTCACTAAACATTCATTTTAAAATGTTACAATCGTTTGTCGTACACACAACAAATACTGTATATGCCAGGTGTTGCTATTTGTTCTCAAGAGTGTTCTAAGAATAATGAGCGCATCTGTACATCGAATGGAATAAGAACGAATGGAATAAAATCGAACCCAAAAATTTAAACTAGAGTGAGATCGAACTGGAAGCAAGTCGAACGGCACAGATTAAAATAAATCGAACATACTGGAAATAAGTCAGTAATAAAATTAAATCGGTGCTACTTTAGTATGCGGTCTACCTACGATTGGTTAGGTTTAGTCATGATATTTTCGTTAAAACTAACGAAAATATCATGACTAAACCTAACCAATCGTCAAGGGCGATTGACATCGGGATGTAAACAAGCAATTAGTAAACAAGATAATAAGATATACTGTAGTTAAAAGGTAGACCGCCGAATCTTAGGTAGACCGCATACTAAAGTAGCACCATTAAATCAAACTACTATTCAGTGTTCAGTGAGGATGCTTTTCTAGCCGTTAGGCCTATGATTGGTTAGGTTAGGTTAGATTGCTGGTGTATGTTTTGATGAGCGAAGCGAGACAAAGGCAGTGTTTCAACGCCTGGTTAATCCCCCTTTTCTAACCGTCAGACGAACGATTGATTAAGTAATGTATAAATTCTGTTAAATTTAAAAAATATGAAGACTTCAATTGAATTCATGCGCTGGAATTAAATTTAAGTCATTTGAATTTGGTTGAATTGTAATAAAATTAAATTTGATCAAAATGGAATAAAATCACCGTCTGGAGCTCTTTTCACCTACAAGAGAGGAATCCTGAGGAATTTGTTCACCAGCAGACAGATGGTGATAGCTGTTCAAGCAGGTTTTGTGAATCTCCGGGCGAATCTCTCCCGCACCTCTTCGTACAACAATCCACGAAGGCGAAAGATAATTACTTTAATCCTCTCAAGATATGACAGTATTTGCACTCTTGGCACGTACTGAAATTTACACTAGTTAAATGTTCGTTCAGGATAAATTTGTCGCGGAAAAATCTCTAATCGAAATAAATTAGAGTTTCTAGCCCCCCCCCCCCCTGTTTGGCAGTCCTATAAACCCGCGGCATTTTCACATATTCAATACTCTATCGCGACATTTGCCCAATCTAAAAACCTAATAAAATTTAACCAACCCCTACATAACCTAACCTTAATTATACTCTTTTTTCATGACAAAAGTCAGCATTTATAAAGATAAATCACCTCGATGGTGTCACAATGGGCTCTGTGTTTTTCCTAAAGATTGTCGCGACTCCGTAGGAAAGCCAAGACCCGCCCCACATACACACATACAGTGTGTAACTAAATTTCTTGTTGAAATAAAATTTCCCTTCATTGGATGCAACTTTAATTTGAGACTTAAAAATACATTTTCATAGGCCGTTTTATTGTAAGACAAATATAAACTTTAATTCAATGAATCTATTCACCAAATGTTGGTTTGCAGATTCTGAAATTAACTTCATGCGTAATATTCGACAACTAATTTCTTTGCAGGAGGTTTCAGTATTTGAATAGAAAACGAGTCTCAAATTGAAAATGTTCACAAATATCTCGTTTTCTTTATAAGAATGAAAACTGAAGGATAACTTCTTTTTTATAATTTTTATTTCAATGAATATTTTTACGGTTGTCTGACAACGAAACGACACAAAATTAATCGCAGTAAATTTTTGGGTGAACTTTTGAGAAAAAAAATATTTTTGAGGACAGAAACGAAAAAAATAATTGAATTATATCAGCTAAAGCTTTTATGTTCTCAGACTTTCTGATTAACTTTCTCATATGAAGAATGAACCATTTTAAAAAGAAGCGAACATTCCAGATCTTAGAGAAACGTACAGTCGTTGTTTGATGTGCGTCTCAACTTAAAACTTTTCTTTAAAAAAATATTACAAATTTCTCAGACACCCTAAAAGATACTCTTAAAATCTAATGAGTCATTATCAAACCAAATTGATGTCCAATAAACCGATCCATTAAAAAGTTGAAATTACGACATAATTTCAGTAATTCTGGAAATGAGAAGTAAAAAAAATCCTTTTTTGAAAATTATGAAAGTAATGAAGTAATGGGTCGGAACTTTGTTGACATAAAGTTGGGTTAAAAACTACTCATTACATTTTACAGTAAAATAATATGATTACTTCATAAAAGTTGCCTTTATTAACAAAAACAATTTAATTATATCCAGTCGTTTCAGTTGTGTTATTGTAAATATCAAACATTTCTTAATACTGAAAGAACAGAGACGAGCTTTAAGGTTGCCAAAGAAAAGAGAAAAGAGATCGTTTAAATAAACGACCTGATTGACATACTGTAGATGTAAATAAACAGGAACACTTTATCCTTCTCTCAAAGCCGATGCTTTTTACACCAAGTAAAAACGACTAAACATCACGCACAATGAGCCATGTATAAAGAATTTACTTGTTCAAACATTGAATAAAAATTACATAGAAATATATACACTCGTGTGTGTGTATATATATATATATATATATATATATATATATATATATATATATTACGCAAAAGCGTGTTAGAGCACTTTATAAACATGCCTCGGGAAACTATGTAAATTTAGAAAAATATACTAAATATATAAAATTCTTTCATACAAAATATAAAGGAAAACAATATATATATATACACACGACTATATATACGAGTATTACGGAGAGTGAAGTAAAACATGCAAACAAAGTAGGCACGTTCCGTCGTCAGGCCACGTTCCGTGCGCTTCTCTTTATGAACTACACCATCCAGGAAGCTAAAATATTTCATTTCAAGTGTAGCTTTTGAGCGCAACTCGTTTGATCACACTTTTGGTTTCCCGGATGGATGGTGTAGTGGATAAAGAGACCTACACGGAACGTGACCTGAAGACGTATCAGAGTATTACTCTCATGTATTTATTGCTACATTTTATGAGATACACTTTATAAATGTTCAAAATGTCCGCCTCGGCTTTCAATGCACAGACTTGCTCGTTCCAAACAAGAGTCCACTGCCCTTTGAATTATTTCGGATGTTCTCGTATGTAAGCAGCGGCATCCATAATCCGACGCAAGAGTTCCTTTCTCGTTTGTACTTTGGTCTTGTAGAGTGTAGACCATTTCTTTCATAAGGCCCAGTAGTATAGTGGCAAAGTGGGAGAGTGCAATGCAATTGTATTATGTTGCAAGGCACCCCCACCCCTTTGTTGCAAGGCACCCCACCCCCTTTGTTGTAAGGCATCCCCACCCCCTTTGTTGCAAGGAACACCCCACCCCCCTCTGTTGCAAGGGGGGAAACCACTTTGGGGGAGAAGTTGGGAAGGCCTCACCCCCCAAAGGGGCATACCTAACCTAAGGAAAAGGGGGGACCTCTTTGGGGGAGAATGGGGACGGCCTCACCCCACAAAGGGGCATACCTAACCTAAAAGAGAGAGAGAGGAGGAGGGGACCCAGAGGAAGGGTCTTCGCTTGGCGAGAGCCAAGCGCATATGAGATCTTCAGCCAAGCCGCCGCTCTCTTATAGGGCCCCTAATCAGCCAGTTGACTTAGAAGGTTGAGTTCCGTGCGATGATTCCTTATTTCGCGAAAGTCAAGCTCGTTGTCCCTCCTAATGGTATCCTAATTATTTCTTGGAAAACCGTCTGAATAAAGCTAAGAAATCGTTTTATAACAAACAAAGAGAAGAAAGAATTTTGCCATATCATAAATATTCATTTACTTCACTCACGTGCTCAGAGGCATGGAAACTAATGTTGTGTTTATTTGAAATAATTCAGTCAAGAGTTTATTATATTAATTCGCAATACCTTTGTGAATACCCCAGGTTGTATCTATTCTATTAAATGTAAAGACTGTAATTTAGTATATATCAGTCAAAGGCAAAACTCTGGTCATTAGAAACAAAAAAACATAAATATTGTATTCGCACATCCAATGAATTTGTTCATGTACGTTATAATATAATTATGGAATAATTCAGATGTTTTGTTTAGAAATAATAAAAATATTGAAAGAAATATAATTGAAGCAGTTTGTATTAAATAATATTAAAAATTTTAATTTTAGTTTCGGTACATATAAACTTGATTGTATTTCTAACTTTATTTTTAATCAGTATAAAAAATTTCTCCGAGGGATTAAATCCTTGGGCAGACTTGTCTTTATTTTCAATTCCAAAAGAGGGGTTATTTCAAAATAAAGAAATTCACGCATTTAATGTCTATACCTAAATAGCTGAATTACTGTCAATGTATTTAGAAATTGTTTCTTTAAGTACATAGATACACAGGTCAGTTGAGTGTGACCTTTAAAACCAATCTGATTAGGAGAGCGAATCAAAGTTAACGACCCGCCAATTCGCCTGGTTAAGCGAGATACACCATTATCTACCGCAAACAATGGAAGATATTTGCATTTAAAGATAGAATTGATAGCCTCAACGAGACTGCAGGGGGTGAAAAGAAGCCTTGTACAAAGTAAGTTGATACATATACATCTTACAAATTGAGCTTTCGATAGAAAGTTTTGTTGACATCTTCTAATGGGTTTTTGTTTAAGGTTGTATAAGTACGGCGATCGCTGAGAAGGGACTTCATTTTATCATTATACATAGTTTTGTTCATAATAACCAATTATTATGGACATAATTAGATTAGATTAGATGGACATAATTAGATTAGATTTATTATGGACATAATTAAATTAGATTTATCAGATTTAGTAAAGTGAATGTCTTTATTCTGTTAAACTTGTCCAAATCGCTCAGAATAAGTACAAGAATTGATCACCTTCATTGCATCAGAAACACAACCTTTGTTCAGCTTCATTGCACCATAAACACAACGTTTAACAACATCAATGGCGAAGCAAAATTATTAAGATTAATAAAAGAATTTGCAATGCTAGTTGTATCTCATGTTTTTCGATATTAAACGAGGCAACATATCCTAAAATACAGTCCATGTCATTATCTAATTCGAAAGAACATAAGCTTATGAAATATTTAAAATCACTGTTTATTCCACACACTTTCATCGATTGATGTTCTGAGTCTATTTTTAAGCCTGTCTCTATTCCTTACTGCAATGCTAGTTGTATCTCATGTTTTTCGATATTAAACGAGGCAACATATCCTAAAATACAGTCCATGTCATTATCTAATTCGAAAGAACATAAGCTTATGAAATATATAAAATCACTGTTTATTCCACACACTTTCATCGATTGATGTTCTGAGTCTATTTTTAAGCCTGTCTCTATTCCTTACTTCACTTCGGCGTAGTCAAAAACAGATGTAATCCGTGAGTTGATGTTTTCATCCCTTTGGGACATTCGAGTTGAAGAATCTTCTTTTCACTTCTAGTTCGTGAAATGCCTCCTGAACTACTGTATATGTATATATATATATATATATATATATATATATATATATATATGCAAACCCACAAGGAAAAATTTGTTTCTTTCCTTTCAGCTTCTCTTCTTTGTTTTGATTTAAAACTTTCACTCGTCTTTAAATTTTCTTACATCTTTTAACTTTCCTTCTTAAGCAGGCAGTCTCGTAGGGATCAGCCGACCTCAGTGTCATCACTTCGTTTATAATTGGCGTAATTACGTAAATAACTGTAAACGAAATCAGGCCGAATGGATCATGGAGATATTACACGCAGGATATTGTAGAATTTGCGCATGCGCAATTGTCTACTTTGAAGATTCTGAATTTTAGCTTTTGGCTCTTCAGACTGTAAATATTCGTAAAGGGATTCTATGAAACGATGTCTCGTTGCGAGATATTCAATAAATAAGATCTAAACATACGATGGAAATCACTATAAAATTATGAGTGTGTACGCATGTAATGTAAATAAACTTCATATTTCACCAGTGGCATGAAATGTAAAACAATAAATAAATAAATATTTTTAATCTATTTTCGACCTTCATTGTATGATATATATATATATATATATATATATATATATAGTGCCATTCGAAAAAGAATTTGTTTCACTATCCGGGTTAGAACTGAAACAATTAGGAAAAAAATTAAATACTTTCTGTAGGAGTGTCCAGGTAGAAAGAAATTAGTTTCAAAAGGTTATGCTGAAATTCCCTGGAGGTCGAGGAAGGAGTTGACAGCTTTGAAATGAGAAATTTTTTAAAACTTTCAAAGTTTTAATAATTTTCTTTGACTCTAATCACGTATTTTAATTAAACTAATATCCCCTTATCTACCTCCAGATTTTAACAAAATGAACCCTAATTTAACCCAATAAACAAAACGTCTAACTTATATATTACCTCATATTACTTCAAGAAGACAATTGAAAGCGAGTTCAGACTCAAATTGCATGTTTTATCACGCGTTCAAGTATTTAACAATGGTACGAGAAAGGAGTTTATTACGAAAGCTATTTCATTAATACGTATAATATATTACGAGAAAGGCGTTTATTAAGATGAATGAACAATATTAAGAGAAACGAAACAATTATATATTTTCATTTAACAATAGTCGCATTGTGAACCTTGGAACTGAGAAGGTGAAGTGAATGTGTGTGTGTGTGTGTGTGTGTGTGTGTGTGTGTGTGATATAAAGATTAAATGAATTTGTTGTTTAAACGTAGTTAACCCATGACAGGTTTCAGATTTGCTTACAACTTTTAGAAATATGTACCAATATATATATACAGTGCCCGCGAAAAGTATCCGATCACTCAAGAAAATACAATATTTTCCCTTAATATTCAGAGACACGTAATTCACTTTCTATTTGTTCTAGCGACATCTGGTAACTTTGAGGTTGCTCGCTGATATGAGAGCTATCCAACGCATTCTCAAATTAGTGTTCTGGTAGCCTTCGTTGCGGGTGGCTGTGTCTCAAATTTGTCAGATTTCACTGTTTGTGTAAATTTCTTGATATTTTTTTTTTTTTACAGAAAGTGGTGTAAATAAAATTTATATATAATGTGTGCTAAAAACAACTTAAGAGTGATTGTCGAGGTGCTATTGTTGCTTTGCATGCATGTGGGAAATCACAGAGACAGATAGCTAAGGAATTAAACATATCCCAAAGTACCGTTAATTTATGGGTTTCACGGGCTAAGAACAATGGTGGCCTAACCACGCCAGTCCCTAAAAAACGATCTGGCAGACCGAGAAAAACAAATTCGCGAACAGACAAACTTATGAAACGTTTAGTATTGAAAAACCCAACAATAACTGCGAAAGAAATAAAATTTAATATGAATAATTTGTTATCTGGTGTTTCTGAACGAACTATCCAGGAGCGGCTCCAAAAAGAACTCGGATTACCATCTCGCCATGCTGCTAAGAAACCGTTCATTAATGAAAAAATGCGTAAAAAACGTGTCGCATTTTGTAAAAAATACATTCATTGGACTGTTGATGACTGGAAGAAGGTTTTATTTAGCGATGAGTCGACATTTTTGACATTCAGAAGTTGTCCAAAAAAGGTTCGCCGGCCTATTGGCTCAAATAGGATGGACCCTAAATACACCCTAAAGACAATGAAACACCCTCCAAGTGTGATGGTTTGGGGTTGTTTCGGTTACTATGGGCGTGGAAACTTATATTTTCTTCCGAAGAACACAACTATGAATGGTGCACGGTATTTAGCAATGCTACAGGATAAACTTCCAATGGCAATGGCAATCCAAAGGACAAAAACATACATGCATGATGGTGCACCATGTCACAGGGTCAAAATAGTGACAAAATGGATTACTGACAATAAATTTGATATTTTGGATTGGCCTGGTAATAGTCCATCTCAATCCGATAGAAAATCTGTGGCTAATAATAAAAAATAAGGTTGAATGCCACGACACTGGCTCAGTCGAAAAATTACAAGAGGCCATCAAAAAGGTATGGTGCAAGGAAATATCAGTGGAAGTTTGTCAAAACTTGATTAAATCCATGCCAAAATGTCTAGAACAAGTCATCCAAACCAAAGGACAGATGACAAAATACTAATATAAGGTTAGTATACATTTAAACATTGTTTTTTATGTAAAAAATACAAATTTCAAGGGTGATCGGATACTTTTCGCGGGCACTGTATATATATATATATATATATATATATATATATAGAGAGAGAGAGAGAGAGAGAGAGAGAGAGATAGATAGATAGATAGATGTACAGTCAAATAGACATATGTATCATTGACACTCGGAACTGAAAAATAGAGGTGCATGATTCTAAGAAACAGAACAGAAATCGTGATGAGGTTTGTACGAGCTTTTATCAGTCTTTAGAGACGTGTATTGTTTGTTAAACTAAAAGGAGGTTTCAGCTTTGCTTACAACTTTTAGCTTGATTACCTTATCGTAAATCAATAGAAGTGTCAGAAATATAATATTGTATCAAGATTTGAAAAATACCTGTTCTAAATTTGCCCTCCTGCAGAAATTCTTATCATGACATGGACTCTTAGTGGTAATCGCAAAGACAATAGCGCCTGCACATTTGGAAAACATTGTTCCCTTTTATAATAGTTAACAAAAATATAAAAATAAGTTACAGATCAAAAACTTTACTTTAAAAATAAAATAAACTATATGAAGATATACATTTTCAAGATTTTCAAAATTAAAAAAAATATATATTATATATATATATATATTGCGTGTGTGTGTGTGTGGGTGGGTCCCGTGGATTTTTCTTTCCGTACGAGTTCGTTTATTTTTTATTCTCTTTTTTTCTTACACAATTTGATCATTTATTTTATTTTTACTTTCTTTTTCCCGTGTTTACACGAATTTTAGATGAACTTTTTTCTGCACGAATTGTTCGTTTATTTTTTATTTCGTGCGAGTTGTTTTATCCTCACCTTAGACCTATGGTAGGGATTTATTTTCCGTGCGAACTGATCATTTATTTTTTATTTCGCACAAATTGTTTTATCCTCACCTTAGACCTGCGGTTATTACTAAGGATTTATTTTCCATACGAGTTGTTCATTTATTTCGTACGAGATGTTTTATCCTCATTTAAGTTGTGTATATATATATATATATATATATATATATTTCCTGTAAAAAAATGTTCGAATTTCATAAAGATTCCTTGCATTCCATTCCATGTTTTTAGTTTCCCATGACTTGTGTAATATCATCCGTCGTAAAGTCGAAATCCGTTATACTGTCCCCTTGTGGTTCTTCTTCAAAGGACGTGCTTCTATCGCATATCAATTTGTCAGTTTTTGGGATACTGAAAGATGATTCGTTCTGAGTTCTTAATATTTCAGATACTTCTGTTAGATCATCAGATAAAGCACTGTTCTCATTTTTTAAAGGTCCGATTGTCGCATGGTTTTTCGACTTTCTTTCTGCTAAATTATAGAAGTGCTTTGAGATAGCCTTTATCGCTTCTATTGCGTCGTCTTCTTTTTCTGTATGCTTTCTGTATGCTTAGTTCCTGTATGACGACATCGATACTTTGCAGTTTATCATTTAATATTTTTCTAATGTTGTTATCTTTACAATTACTTATATATATATTATATATATATATATATATATATGCGTGTGTGTGTGTCCTGTACGAATTGTTCTCTGGCAAGAACTTCTCGAGTTGTTTTGTGTGTTAGACACACCTTAGTCCTACTTAAAAACAGGTAAGTGTTTACACGATTTTTAGATGAACTTTTTTCCGTGCGACTTGGTCGTTTATTTAGTACGAATTGTTTTATCCCCGCCTTAGATATACGGGGAGTCATTAGGGGTTTATTTTTTTCTTTTTTGAATTGGATTTTTCCCGTACGAATTATTAATTTATTTTTTATTTTTTCGTACGAGTTGTTTTACACCCCATCTTAGACCTATGGGGCTCGTTAGGGATTTATTTTTCCGTACGAATTGTTCATTTTATTTTTTATTTCGCACAAATTGGTCATTTTCTTTTTCGTGCGAGTTGTTTTACACCCCACATTAGACCTGCGGGGCTCGTGAGGGATTTATTTTCCGTACGAATTGTTCATTTTATTTTTATTTCGCATGAATTGTTCATTTATTTTTCTTTTTCCCCGTACGAATTATTCATTATTTTTTTTCGTACGAGCTGTTTTACACCCCGTCTTAGGCCTACGGTAGGGATTTATTTTCCGTACGAATTGTTCATTTATTTTGTACGAGTTGTTTTACACTCGACTTAGACCTACGGTAGGGATTTATTTTTCGTACGAATTGTTCATTTATTTTTTTATTTCCCACGAATTTTTTTATTCACCTTAGACCTACGGGGAGTCATTAGGGATTTATTTTTTTCGTTCTTTTTTTTAATTAAAATTTTTCTCTGAACAAATTGTTAATTTATTTTTCTTTTTTCGTACGAGTTGTTTTATGTCCGACTTAGACCTACGGTTATTATTAGGGTACCCTGCAACCGTGGAAGGCACTCCCTCCGGCTCGAATACCATTTAGCGCACGACGCACATGTGTACATGGCTCTATTACGTGTGAGTTTAGCGTTTTGCATCGTAGAACATAAAGACAATATATTTAAATGGTGTGTGTATATATATATATATATATATATATGCACACACACACACACACATATATATATATATATATATATATATTATATATATATATATTTCCTGTACTAATATATTGATAATACTATGATTTGTATATTTTCAAATGCGAGTTTCACGTTTTGCACCGTAGAACATAAAGACAATATATTTAAATTGTATATATATATTTCCTGTACTAATATGATTATACGTATATATTTTCAATATATTTAATATAACTGTATATTTTTCCTCTACTAATATTTTATTATAATACTGTTTTATATATTTTCAAATGCAAGTTTAGCATTTTGCACCGTAGAACATAAAGACTATATTTAAATTTTGTGTATATATATATATACACACATATATATACTGTATATATATATATAGTAGAGGAAAACTATATATATATATATATATATTTCCTCTACTATGATTATACATATCTTATATTTTCAATATAATACGGTGCATTATCAAAATATTAGTACAGGAAAAATACATTTATATTAAATATATTGAAAATATACGATACGTATAATCATAGTACAGGAAATATATATATATATATATGATTATACGTATCGTATATTTTCAATATATTTAATATAACTATATTTTTCCTGTACTAATATTTTGATAATGCACCGTTTTGTATGATTATATATTTCCCATTCATGATGCTATTATTGGATCATATATATATAGCCCATTGTATATACATTAATTCAGCTAAAATAAACAGAATGATGTATTGGCGTTTTATTTATTCCTTTTTGATTGTACACAATTATATAATTTGTTTGGTTTCTAAAGCGGATTTCAGAATAATTAATTAATTGCTATTTGTCAAATCGGTCTTCTAAGCCAACTAACGGAGGAATATAAGGATTAATTAAATAAATAACGCAATATGGCAACTCAACTTTCTAAGCCAGATGACGGAAGAATATAAGGATTAATTAAATAAATACGCAATATGGCAACTCACTTCTAAGCCAGATGACGGAAGAATATAAGGATTAATTAAATAGATATTGCTATCTGGCAACTCAGCCTTCTAAGCCAGATGACGGAAGAATATATGGAATAATTAAACAGATATTGCTATCTGGCAACTCAGCCTTCTAAGCCTACTGGCCACTTAATATATGCTTTAATTTAATAAATAAAGAAATCCGGTAACTCAACCTTCTAAGCGAACTGGCTGATTAATGTATGGAATAATTAAACAGATATTGCTATCTGGCAACTCAGCCAACTGGCTGATTAGAGACCCTATAAAAGAGCGCCGGAGTGGCTGTGGATCTCATATGCGCTTGACTCTCGCCAAGCGAAGACCCTTCCTCTAGGTCCCCTTCTCCTCTCTTTCTCTCTCTTAGGTTAGGTATGCCCCTTTTTGGGGTGAGGCCGTCCCAACTTCTCCCCAAAGAGGTTTCCCACCCTTGCGACAAAAGCGGTGGGGGTGGCACTCCTGTCAATGTACTGTTATATTCCATTGTATTAGTGGAAAAAATCAATAGTTTTATAATGTTAAGCGCAATTATTATTATAATTATAATTCTGAGTTTTCCAATAAAGATGTTTACTGTACAATAATTTTAGTATCCTTTTTATCCGCCAAACTAATGTAATCCTTTTTAACCCCTCAAACCAATATAATCCGCTTTACCCCTTAAACCCATAAAAGATGATGATAGCCAGATGAGAGCTAAGGAGATTGAAGGGACCAAGAATGCATTTAGCCTAAAACTTGCTTATAGAGGGACTTGTAATAAATTAATACTCCCTCGCCTTGTGGTCGTTCTATTGATTTGCTGTCTGTTGACTTGTAATTTTATTAACAATCGCCAAATCCATATTTATATAATTTCGTAATTATCCTCACTCTTGATGTCCAAATTCGGCGTTAAGGCAATCGATGATAAGACCTGAAGGAATTGGAAACGAACCAGACGTCTCGGAACAAATAACATCAAGGAAAATAGATACAACCAACCAAGAACACCAAGACATCATTTTATTATATATATATATATTATAATATATATATATTATATATATAGAGAGAGAGAGAGAGAGAGAGAGAGAGAGAGAGAGAGAGAGAGAGAGAGAGGGGCGAATAAAATTACAATCGCTTGAACTAACATTCTTTAATTACCAGACGTTTCGGGAGACCCAAGATTCGCCAAGAACGTTCGAAGCTTCATTCAAAACCTGAGACAGGGAACAGCATCGCAGCATCTACAAGCTTGACTACGCGTTCGTTTGGTGGTCATCTACTACAGTATACTGCAGTAAAAGGCAAGCATGACGAGAAAGTGCTTGAGTCAATGTCGCTACATATATATATATATATATATATATATATATATATATATTATTTCAACTGCAAAGAACACGCAGTATAATTAACATAAAGAACGACGCTTGTATAGGAGAACATCCGCGCAAGATGAGGAGAGAGAACGAACAAATGAAAAAATGAGGTAACCACCAAGGAATCGAACCCGGGATCTTCCGATTGCCGGTCAGATATGATAACCACTACACCATGGTCCTCACTCGATCAGAAGTCGTAGGAGAATTACGACTTCTGATCGAGTGAGGACCATGGTGTAGTGGTTATCATATCTGACCGGCAATCGGAAGATCCTGGGTTCGATTCCCGGGTGGCTACCTCATTTTTTCATTTGTTCGTTCTCTCTCCTCATCTTGTGCGGAATGTTCTCCTATACAAGCGTCGTTCTTTACGTTAATTATACTGCGTGTTCTTTGCAGTTGAAATGTATATGTAGGTGCGGCATGCGGGAGGTGCCCCCCTTGGGGCATTGGTTTCTGCGCGTATGTAGGAGAATTACGACTTCTGATCGAGTGAGGACCATGGTGTAGTGGTTATCATATCTGACCGGCAATCGGAAGATCCTGGGTTCGATTCCCGGGTGGTTACCTCATTTTTTCATTTGTTCGTTCTCTCTCCTCATCTTGCGCGGAATGTTCTCCTATACGTACAAGCGTCGTTCTTTACGTTGATATATACAAGGTGTCCGAGAATTATCTGTACAATTTTTGGCTGTTATTAAAAGTCAACCATGAAGTGTAGAAATTCCAGTGTTGTCCCATTTTACAGAGAATCTCATTAAGTTTTTTCTGATACCAAGTTTTGACAAGTTTTTTAGAAATTCCAGTGTGTCCGAACATTATCTGTACAATTTCATCTTTTAATAAAATTCTTGATAACACACGTAAAATTCTTAAACAAGATTATTTAGAATCTGTATTTTCAAAAGTTTCTTTTATTAAAGTAACGTTGTTACAAACATTCGATATGTGCACCATTAGTGATTCGCAAAACATCCAATCGATACTCCAAATGTTGCCATGTACGCTGCAGCATATCCACATCAATTCGCTCAATAGCAGCTGTGATTCTTGCTTTTAAATCATCAATGTTTGTCACCCGCGTACATTTCTAAAAAACTTGTCAAAACGTGGTAAAATGGGACAACACTGGAATTTCTACACTTCATGGTTGACTTTTAATAACAGCCAAAAATTGTACAGATAATTCTCGGACACCCTGTGTATATATATATATATAATACTGTATATATATATATATATATATATACAGTACACACACACACACACATATATAGAGGACTATGCGGCGGTAGGCACACTATAATATGCGGAGTCGAAATAGAATGAAATGCTGTAGGGTTACCAGTTTGACCTTTCACTCAAACAAACAATATTTAATGAAGGAGATAGAAATGACTCTGTGGTTTTCGCTTAATTAGAAAAATAAATAAAGTATTTGTTCAAAGTGATTAACAATTATTTATTCGGAATTTGTGCAATATTACAATAAATGATTATTAACAATTAGGAATAATTTTATACAGTAAAAGAATAGTGACAAGAAACAATAATTAAGGTGGTGAAATATATGGTATTAAACACACAACAAAAGGAAGTAAATATGTAAATAAGTAAGCAATAACTGGGGTAATGAAAATATGATATTGGTACAGTAACGGCGTAGGCCTAAGTGCGGTCATAAATGCGTGAGTTAGCTTGAACGATATTGAGGACACTTTGAAGACAGCCTATTCGGTTAGGCTGAGAGTATATTGAGTCTGTATGCTACGCAACAGTTGTTTAGTACGACGGAATAAACTGTAGGGGAAATGGGCTGGTGGCCTATGTAAGGTTTACAGACCTGGATTTCTTCGGAGGAAAAGTGGGAAGGCGCGAAAGCCTACGAGGCTGTTTGAGTGATGAAATACTTGATGAAAGGAAATGAAGATTCGCAGCACGAATGGATGGATGTTGAGTAAAGCGAAGCTCGGACGGATGACGCAGGTTGAATCTTGCAGGAGTGATGTTGCTTCCGGGGGGATGAAATAGTAGTAGGTTTCCACAGGGATGATTAACTTCATGTATGATTGAACGGAGTTTTGAAGGACGGCGGCCGTCTGCGCTCTAGTGGAGGTACGTGACGAAGGACGGAGAGCGGGATGTGAAGTGAAGATGGGAGAAAAGGCCTATGAGAGAGACCTGAAATGGGCTGGCGCTTTTATACGCTCCGATGACGCGGTTCTTCGCGGGCATTTCGGAGACAAAGTAAAATTTGTTTTTCTCTATGAGGCTATTCTTCCCACGTGTTTGGATTTTATGGCCTTGTTTACTTCTACAAGTCATATGAGAGAGGCGAGGAATAGGAATTTCCGTTATGCTCCTACATATATATAAATACAATAAAAAAATTGTCACAGTAAAGGCTCTAATGAAGACAAATAATTAGAGTAATATTAAATAAAAATTCCATCATAGTAAGAATTATCCATTACATAATTAATTATATTAATTGTATTTTTTTTGTCATTAATTTCCATGAAATGTCTGAATTAAAGTAATTTCTTCCTTGTTTCTTTTTTAATGAAATTCTGCTCATGCGTATGTCATGTTATTTTCTATATTAAGTAATTAAAGAAGTTTGGGAAGTATAATGTCTGCTCATGAACAGATTCCGGATGTGTAAAAGTAAGAATAACGAGGATGTAATGACATTTAGAAGCGATTACACTGAATATGCAGAAAAACTGTACGACAAAATCAAATTTAAAATACACAGAGTATCTATACTGTCTAGACAAGAAGATAAATAGATACATAAGAAAATAATAGAGACTAAGTATGATAGTGGCAAGTCCGGGGAGAGAATGAATGTTGAGTATAAACGGGATTTTTCACATGATAGATTATGTAATAATGATAGAAGTGAAAGGTATCATGAGTAGGCAGTAGATACTGTAGCTATTTCATACTGATAGAAATAATAGATACATTGATAGATACAATGATAGATATCGATATAATTATTATAGATAGGTACCTATAATCATGGGTACCACAACAGCTATACATATCGTAAGAAAATATGAGAATTACTATGGAGATAGATATTATAAGGAAAGACCCTACCATAGAAGAAATTATTCATAGAAAAGAGTGTATGATGATGATGATGATGATGATGATAAATATTATTGTAATAATTACGTTAATAAAACTACTGTACCAAATGTGGTGTCACAGAAATCAGACGTTTTTTAACTTTTTGTTCGTAAGCCTATGCGAGCCTCATGTGAGATAATGCCTACGTGTCTGGAATATCGTACAAAGTGGCCACGAAGTCCCTTTGCAGTGAAATTACAGCATATCTGTATGTTGCCCTTGTTTTTCATGCAAAGGGACTTTGTGGCCACCCTGTACATACTCTACAAATTCGGATGTAATTGTGTGCAATGATGTTACTGTAATGACATAAATGACGAGTATGAAACAAATGGCGAAAAGGCAATCGAGACCATTCTCTGACAGGTTGACAGAATGGATGATTTAGCTTATTGGTGGAAGTATGAAGTGTTAAATGTATTTAACAGAAACTTTATTCGTGACAATGATTTTTCCGTGGATGAGACGGAGAAAGATGCTTTAAATGTTACTGATAATATTCCTAAATTGATGAATGATTTAGAGAAACGAGTCCACAGATGAAAATGAGGTAAAAAAGAGAAACTATTCAAGTATGTGATTTTATTTTCTGCGTAGAAAACGAAGTACGAGTTCTACAGATCTACAGAAGCTAAGGCTAACAAATACCCTAAGATCCACTCTAAGGTTAGCCCCAGAGAAAGAAGAGAGTAGGGAGTTAAAAGAAGTGAATAAGGGGTTAAGTAAGTAGCAAAACCTATCATTCGTGGGTTAACATTCATTCAGAAAAAGAGAGAGAAAGACTCACCATCATCATCCGCCGGCCACTGCCGACAATTCGGAAAAATAGTCGAAGAGAATAGGAAAGGGGTGAAAGATGAAAAGAAGTAAAATAAGAACACTTACAAACCCTGCAAACACAGTCTTAACTCAAAGAAACACTCTCATACCATGCAAACTACAGACATACAAGTAAAGATAAGATGAGAAGAGTATAAAAAAAGGTGGGTTAGTTTAAGGTAAGATCTACATCTAAGTTCGTTCGTGTTAGTCTAATTTTTTTGTCCTTTATTTAATAATATAAATTTAACGCTGGCATATCACACGCTGGTATGTCACAAGCTGGCATCAATCGTCAACAGACTCAAACCTCGACTATCACCCCCAGAACTCCTGTTGGTAATTGTTTTATTATTTTAAACGACGTTAATATTTTTAAAATGCCTATCTAAACGGTTTTTAAACATATTAACGCTGCTAGAGTTCACGACGGACGCAGGAAGATTATTCCATTTATTAATTACTTGGATCACCTGAAGATCAGGGCCCCCAGCCTCAATTACCAAATGATATCTTCGTTAAAACTACGAAAATATCACGACTTAACCTAACCAATCGTCAAGGGCGTACAGCTGACCTATCCGGGCATTCAATTTAATTATTATTATATTTGGTACTGTAAAGCAAAAAACAAGAATACATGGGGGCTCTGATCTTCAGGTGATCCAATTATGATACTTTAAACGTAAAAAAGTTTTTAGCGATGTTAGTAATGAAACGTCTGCCACGTAATTTAACCCTTTACCGTCACATGTTACCTCTAGTTAACTTTTCAAATACAAGCATTCATAACTTAACCCTACAAAAAATTCCGGCGTTATAAGGGTAAATCCGTTATTACGAGTATTGGATCATTTGAAGATCAGGGCCCCCGCCTTCTTTAGTTAGCCTTATAAAGCTAACTAACAAAATATTACGACCTAACCTAACCAATCGTTAGGTCAACTGTACGCCCTTGACGATTGGTTAGGTTAGGTCGTGATATTTTCGTTAGTTAGACTTATAAAGCTAACTAAAGAACGCTGGGGGGGCCTGATCTTCAGGTGATCCCGAGTATTGCTATTATCGAAAATGAACAATTTGTCAAAATTTACGTTATCAATTATATTAACGAGTTTGAAAACTTCAATAAGCTCCCCCCTTAATCTCTTAGTTTCGAGTGAATGCATGTCTAACTCTTTAATCCTATCCCAAGTTAGAGTTGAGTCTGATAGAAATTTTGATGATGAATTAAGTGAATTCAATGCAGATTGTTTATTATAAAACTATTAAGAGTTTCCTATGTAGTAACTGAAACCTTTTTAAGTTGTCCTTTGCAATGTGTTGATCATCATACTGTAATTCATTTATTTACGAGGATAGTGTTCCATTTCTGCTTAAGGAGAGTAAATTTAATTCCAATACTTAACAAACTTAAGGCTAATAAACTACAAATGGAAAAATTACCATAAAAGTTATAATATTTTCATAATTTTAAATTCTTAATTTCCTCATTTTTCATAAAAAATGGAAGAGTAAACAAATTTGAATTTAGAATTTAGTGTAATGATACCGGAGTGTGTGTGTGTAAAGTAACGCGAGTGAAAAGACAGATCTGATTTGAATTATACAGGGTGTTTATAAAGTCTCTATCTATTTCAGTGAAAACGTAGCAAAAGGGTAAAATTCAGTAACAATATAATAGAAGGCATACATTTAATGAATATTTAAGCATATGATTCTACATGAGCACCATCAGTATCTCTACAGAGTTCGAATCTCTCAGCAGCATTGCGGAACACATTTTAGAGCATGACAGGGGTTATTTTTGTAACTGTTGCTACGATACGAGCACTAAATCTTGCAGACCTGTAACCCTCGTCTGATAGACGTTTGATTTGATAAAGCCCTATGCAAAGAAATTCAAGGGCGTTAGGTCAGGAGATCGAGCCGCCCAGCGCCTGTTGCCTCCACGTCCGATCCACCGATTTGGAAATCGTTCATTTAGGTACTCCTGAACAATGTTTGCGTAATGACAAGGTGCCCTATCTTGTTGAAAGACGACGGTGTTTAAAATGTCATCTGAATGAAGCTGGGGTTCCAGGAATTGCTGAAGCATGTCTAGATAAATAAGCCCTGTAACTGTAGCTTCAGCAAAGAAAAAGGGCCCCTAAATCTTAGATTTGGTCATACCCAACCAGACAGTAACTTTAGGAGAATCTCGTTCCCATTGATAGAAATCAATTGGCTTTTCATTAGCCCATATGCGGCAGTTATGACGATTAACCTTTCCACACGTGTGGAAAGTTGCTTCATCACCGAAGAGAATGTGGTCCATTAAATTTTCATTCTGAATGTATTTCAACAAGATCGGCACACATTGCACTTCGCTTTGGATAATCTTCTTCATGTAAGTCATGAAGCACCTGAATGTGACAACTTTTCTTCAACGTCGATTTCAAAATTTTGTGGACAGTTGATTTGGGTATCCCGAGTCTACGTGATGTGGTGCGAATTGACATGCTTGGATGTTCATCAATAACATTACGTACCGCATTTACAGCATGCTTAGAGACACTTGGACGTCCAGATCTTGACTCATCATGAACAGATTCCATTCTTTTAAATTTATTAAGCAAATCGCGAATTGTCTTGTCTGTAGGACCTGGCTTGTGAAATGTTCTTTCAAACCTCTCTCTAATTTCTTTGCATTTCTTTCCTTTAATCCGAAGTGTCACCATCATTACCTGTTCTTGTACATTCATTTTCATAGTGTTCTGCAGCAAAAATAAATAAAAACCGTTATTTCAACGAAATAGATAGGGACTTTATAAACACCCTGTACATATTAACGCGAGTGAACATGGCCAAGTAATATTTATTACACGTACTTTATAACAACTGTATATTCGATAGTAAGGTTTATAAGAGGCGTTGAAAATGTTTAACTAGTTTAAACTAGTTTAAATGGATTTGTCTCTTCACTCGCGTTACGAAACTAGTTTAAGCCAGTTAAAATCACATTTGTCTCTTCACTCGCGTTACTTTATACACACCCTGTATAACTGCTAAATAATACATTCCTACAAACCTGGGATCACCTGAAGATCAGGGCCCTCATGTATTCTTGTCTTTTTGCTTTACAGTGCCAAATATAATAATAAATTAAATTGAATGCCCGGTTAGGTCAACTGTACGCACTTGACGATTTGTTAGGTTAAGTCGTGATATTTTCGTTAGTTTTAACGAAGATATCATTTGGTAATTGAGGCTGGGGACCCTGATCTTCAGGTGATCCCGAACCTGTAGATTAATTATCATACATCTTGAATAATAATGATCAAATGACTTATTTTAAATGATTATGGAAATCTGGACTAAAAATCCTTTTAATTATAATCCTATTGAAGTTGAGGATTTAAGAGTAGGAAAATATAACAGAATGTGTGTATTCTAAAACCCTTACATTTTTCCTTCATTCGAATACTGATATTCAAAGAGAAAACTCTCACCTATACAGGCCCATTTAGGAACGGATGAATGGAACGATGAAAACAATAATTTTTGTAAATGTAAGTAATAATGAATTTAAGACAATATGAGAAAACAATTTTAATACAAAAACAGTAAAGAGCAAAGCAGGAAATCATATTTATGTTATAAATGTTTTCTGACTAAAAGGCAACATTAAATTTCCCAACTGCACTTTCAATATATAAACAAAACTGTTCAAAAATTACAATTACATTTATACGGTTTCATTTTGGAATTTTCGACATCGTAATTGTTTATAAGAGATTGTTTGTACAGCGTGGTGATCCATTTAAAACCGTACCTAAATTAATAATAAGAAGACTCCCATAAATTTGTTTTTTCTGCATTTACCCCTCCCCCCATTCTTGAGGGGTATTTATGGATGTTAAGTTGGTGAGGTTTCCTGTTATTCGATTATATTAGAGCGACTGAGTCAAAACTGGAATGGAAATAAGTTGGCATTAAAGTAAATAAAAATTGGAATCATAATAATTTTAAAGGTTTCATTTAAGAACGAAAAGGCTTCTTGTGAACATTGGAAAATATTTAGATATTTCTTTATCCTCTTTACATTTTTTGAGGTCTCGAACCTTCGTCATTTTATAAAATAAAATTTGCCTAAGTTCTCTTATCCTGTTTACAGAATTTTTCTCATGGTGCGTCTTGAAAAGAAACTGGAAATCCCAATTATTACTTACTATTAACTTATTATTAGTTGATATTATTAATTGGAATATTATATATATATATTATTAATTATATATATATATATATATATATATGATTAATAGGAACATATATTGCTTCTACTTTTAAATATTGCTAATAATTTTACTTTTGAAAAGTTTTGAATTTTATATACCTGTGTTTATATTCACATTGTTATAGTGAAGTAATTGAATATTAGTGGTTTTTAGCGATTTAGAAGTTTTCATAGCGTGCCGGCTTAATTTAACTTAAACTTGTGATGGTTATAACTAATTTTAACTGCGCGATGCCGTCGCAGAAAGCGTCGTGTGTTAGGTGTGGGGTAAACCGGTGGTATTTGGGTTTTAAAGATTATAACGGCGGTCCTATGGCGATTACTGAGAGATCAGTTTGTTTCTTTTGCGATTGAAGGGAGGAAATAGTTGACATAAAACGCAGTGTACGTGAGGTAACGGAAAGACTTGCAACGCTTGATGATGGCAGGGGTAGGGCTAGGGTTGACGAAAGCGGAACCAATACTAACGTTGAAGACGTTAGTAATTTGAAGGGTGAGGTGCGTAACCTAGTCTCTAGTTTAGGTAGCTTATCGGGAAGGTTGGATAGAGTTGAGGAAGGGGTTAAGGTTGGTCCGAGATTAGTAGATGTGGAGGGATTTAGAGAAGTTAAGGGTGGAGCTAGGCCGCGTACGTTAGGTGATAGGAATCCCCCTCCTATCAAGGTTTCGAACCCTTTCGCCCATTTGGAAAGGGACGTGAATGAGGGGGGAAACTATTTTAATTGGGGATTCTTTAGTGCGCCATATGGACACAGAGTTCGTTGAACGGCATCCAACCAAGAGGAGGAGGGTCTGTCACCCAGGGGCCAGGGTTGATAGAGTTAGTGACGAAGTGGTTAGGATTGACGTTGCCTCCCGTCACTCGATGTTGGTGACGATGGTAGGGGGCAACGACTCGTATAGGTCCGATACGAGAGTGCCTGACCTTTTGGAGATATAAGGGGTTAACTAGGTCCCTAAAGGCGAGGTCAGATAGGTCCTTAGTTCTAGGTATTACCTCTAGGCACGGTTTGGGTCTTAGGATTACGTCTAAAACGATATTTTTTAATACTAAATTAGAAGAGATTTGTGCTGAGGAAAATGTATCCTTCGTAAAGCTGTAGTCAGAATTCAGTGATCCTAGCCTTTTTATAAAAGATGAGGTGCATTTTAATGAAATAGGTAATGCTAGGCTAGTTAGGTTAATTAACGAAAACGTACGAAAGCTGGATAGGTCGAAGCCTTCTTTAAACGTTGTGGGTCCGGGGAACGCGGGCCCTTCGTGAAAAATAGTTTAAAACGCCGGCCCGTGGGAAGAAATAACTTAAACGTCTTTTATTGTAACGCGCGTAGTATTAAAAATAAATTAAACGAATTTAAAACGATAATTTATTCCGGCAACTACCATATAGTTGCTATCACTGAAACGTGGTTAAATACCGTGACTCGGGACTTGTTAAGGGAACTTGATGTACCGGGTTTTAAACTCTTTACTAATGATAGGTTACATAAAATTGGTGGCGGCGTTTTGCTGTACATTCGTAATTCCGTTAGGGCTATCGAGGTTAAGATAGATTTTACGGCAGCAATTAATGCGATATGCGTTGAAGTTAGGGCGCGTAGTATTAGTTTTAATTTTGTTGTTGTTTATAGACCTCCAGTTCAACCCCTCGATACCGATACTAGATTTTACTCGCTTCTTGGTAACTTTATTGACAATCGGAATAGTATAATTGTCGGAGACTTTAACTGCCTTACTGTTAATTACGAGACTTTTACTGGTAATGAGGAGGGTTTGGGATTGATTGAGTTCATGGACGATAATTTTTTACGACAGATGGTTACCGAACCAACGCGCGGTGACAATATTTTAGATTTGCTGATGACGAACAGCGAAAATGAAGTTGAAGGTTTAGAAGTAGGCGAGAGTTTAGGATGGAGTGATCATCAAATTCTTAGGTTTAAGTTATTGATAGAAAACACTAAGGATAGTAACGTAATAGAAGTCCCTGATTTTCGTGGAGCCAAATTTGATAGTTTTGCGGATAGGATGAGAGTAGTGGACTGGGATAACTTATTTATGGGTAATGACACTAATTTGCATTGGGAGGCGTTTAAAGAAAGTTTTATGAATATTGAAAGGGAGTTTATTCCTCGTAGGCCCAAGCGCGCTAGAAATCATGGTAGGCCCAAGTGGTGGACTAGGGAAATAGGCGAGTTCATAAACGAGCGTAACAGAGCGTATAGACTTAATAAGCGCAATGGCACGGCAGCTAACTTTAATAGATATATCGAGCTTAGACGTCAGGTTAAAAGATCAGTTAGGAATGCTAAGCGTAATTTAGAGATACTTATAGCTGCGGATAGTAAACATAATCCAAAAAAGTTTTTTGAATACGTCAATAATCGTAAGCCGATAAAAGATAACATAGGCCCTCTAGTGGATGTTAACGGCGCTTTGGCTTCTGACGCTCAGGCGATGGCGGGTATTTTCAATAACTTTTTTGCGACAGTTTTTACCGTAGAAGACGTAAATAATGTCCCCGACGTGGACGATATCGTTCCATTTAGTAGCGAGACTATTTTGGATGAAATAACTGTTTACGAGGGTGAGATTGCGCATTATATCGATAGGCTAAAAGTTAGCAAGGCTCCAGGCCCTGACGCTTTTTATCCCAGACATTTGAAAGATTTGAAAGACGTTATTGTAGGCCCCTTAACGAAGATTTTTAATCAGTCACTCGAAACGGGATTATTCCTGAAGACTTCAAATTAGCTAACGTACGCCCATTTTTAAAAAAGGCGACCGCACAGTAGCTAGCAATTATAGGCCCATTAGCTTAACGTCAATTGTCGGTAAACTTTGGAATCCGTAGTTAGGGATCGTATCATCGATCACTTAGAAAGTCGAGATTTGATTAATAGTAGTCAGCATGGGTTTCGACGCCATAGATCTTGTTTAACTAATTTGTTAGAATTTTATAACGAAATAGTGCGCGAATACGATAGGCATAGAGCGGCTGACGTTATTTATTTAGATTTTAAAAAGGCGTTCGATACAGTTCCGCATAGAAGATTAATTGCGAAGGTTAAAGCGCACGGTATACGCGGTCAGGTAGCTAACTGGTTAGAGGAATGGCTTCGTGCTAGGAGACAGAGGGTCGTTGTTAATGGTAGTGAATCGGGGTGGTTGGATGTAGGTAGCGGTGTCCCACAGGGTTCAGTGTTAGGCCCATTGCTATTCGTAATTTACATTAACGACATAGATGTAGGATTGACTAGTAACGTGTCAAAATTCGCGGACGATACTAAAATAGGCGGTAAGGTTGTTAACGAGGACGATAGAAATAGGCTCCAAGACGATGTAAATAGGATTATGGAGTGGACGGATAAGTGGCAGATGCAATTTAACGTAGACAAATGTAAAGTTTTGCATATAGGTTCTCGTAACAATAATTACACGTACACGATGGATGATAGAGAGTTAGCGAGCGTTGACGAGGAAGTAGATTTAGGCGTACGCGTATCTAAGGATTTAAAAGCTAGGAACCAGTGCCTGGAGTCTTGCGCAAAAACTAATACGATGTTAGGCTTCATAGCGCGTAATTTCGAATTTAAATCGAAGGATATTATATTGCTCCTTTACAAGTCCCTAGTCAGGCCTCATTTAGAATATGCCGTTCAGTTTTGGTGCCCGTATTTGCGTGAGGATATTGATAGGTTAGAAAGGGTTCAGCGTCGTGTCACGAAACTAATTCCGTCATTGCGCAACAAGCCTTATGAAGACAGGATTAAAGAGTTAGACTTGCATTCACTCGCAACTAGGAGATTAAAGGAGAAGCTTAATGAAGTTTTCAAAATCGTTAATAACATCGATAACGTAAATTTTGACAAACTGTTCACTTTCTATAATAGCAATACTCGTAATAACGGATTTAAGTTGCGCGGCAGACGCTTCATTACTAATATCGCTAAAAACGTCTTTACGTTTAAAGTAATTGATAAATGGAATAATCTTCTCGCGCCCGTCGTGAACTCTACCAGCGTTAATGTGTTTAAAAACCGTCTAGATAGGCATTTTAAAAATATTAACGTTGTTTAAAATAAAAAAAACAATTGGAAACAGGAGCTCTGGGGGTCGTAATCGGCGATGAGTCTGTTTACGTCTAATGCCAGCAAAAAATAAAAAATAAAAAAAAAATATTAGACTAACACGAACTTAGTTGTAGCTTGAGTAAATTAACCCACTTTTTGTTATTCTTTATACTTTTTTTTCTCCTTTTTTGCATGTCTGTAACTTTCTTTATTGCATGTCTGTAGTTTGCATGGTATGATAGTGTTTGAGTTAAGAATGTCTTGTAATGTGTTCTTATTTTACTTCTTTTCATCTTTCACGCCTTTCCAGCCTAGTGGGCTGCATCCTCTACCTCCCTATGGAGTAGAGGATCGGTCTGCAACAGCTGGAAGAATGTGTTGTTTTGAGTTAATGTGTTGTTCTTGAGTTAAGAATGCATTGCATGGTTTGTAAGCGTTCTTATTTTACTTCTTTTCATCTTTTTCCGGCAGAGTGGGCTCTACCTCCCTATGGAGTAGAGGACCGTTCTGCAATCTTTCCTATTCTCTCCGACTATTTTTCTGATTTGTCGGCAGTGGCCGGCGGATGATGATGGTGAGTCTTTTTTCTCTTTTTCTGAATGAATGTTAACTCACGAGTGATAGGTGTTGCTACTTACTTAACCCCTTATTCTCTTCTCTTGACCCCCTACTCTTTCCTTTCTCTCGGGCTAACCTTAGAGTGGATCTTAGGGTCTTTGTTAGCTTAGCTTCTGCAGATCTGTAGATACTTAAATATAAATTAATATTCATTGCTTACTATTTTTTTATACGATTCATTTTCAGATTAGTCTATTGACATTCGCTATTATTATTTCATAAGCCTACATTTATTTTAATAATTACATTTTAAAGCCTCTTTGCTAAATATTTATGAAGTAATAAGATTACTGACTTTGATTTAAAACTTTGAAATTTTTAAATTTTTAAATTTTTAAACTTTAATATTTTAAATTTTAATATTTAATGTTATGATAAATTTCATTGTAGAGAATGATTGGAGGTTTACATTTGGAATTAATAATAATTAGTGAAAATTTCAATATAGTGTCAAAACATAAGATAACAAATATGATTTTTCTTAAATTTTGTTTTTGAGCTATTACTGTAGTAGTTTTTCCCGCAGGTTAATGTATGAACTGACACGCTTCTTGGATGTAGAGATGCTAAACCTCAATCCGGTTGAATTGCGATACCCTAGTCGGATTGTGAACTGTCATTTTTTTCAACGGAAATTCGTGGTGTTAAATGTTCATGTGGTTAAGTAACTGCCCAAAATCGCTTGAAAATGAGCTTCATCACTGAAGGAAACATTGTCCAAAAAGTTTGAGTAATTTTCAATCCACTTAAGCAATGCTGACACAAAATTCACACCTTTGAGTGCTTTTGGCAATGCAAAGCAAAGCTCCATCGACGAAGTCCTCCAGTTCACACAAATTCTGGAGGAAAACGAAAAAGCTCTCGCACGGTCCACTAATAAACATATCACATTAATAAATTGCACTATCTATGATGTTTCTGCACTCAGAAAGCACGTCGAAATCCTGAAGGAGAACGTCTGCGGTTTTCAAAAGAGCGTCCAAATTTATTTAGCGAGCCAACTTCGCGAAACAGAAGGCCAAATATACAGTATGTTGCCTTTTTAATCATCTTGACCCACAGCATTGGTTCGTTCACTGATGGAGTTAATCTACTCTTGAGTAGACTGAAGACCGCTCTATTGAGTTTATACCACGGCCAACTGAACACCTACTTCTTCGCCCTTTCGTTTCGTATGGCTATTCTTAGAGGAGCTGAAGAAGAGGTTGGGCGGCTGCTATCATTCTATATGTCAAGCCACACTTCCCTCCTATTTCCAACTTGCCAGATCCGTCTTGGTTCAAATCAGTGACCATGTTTTAAGGATCGTGATCTTTCTACCCGTGAAAGCAGTAGAGACAGATATTGCGCTATTTCAGATCCACCACCACAACTTGTTCACCGACATCATCCCTGAGGACAAGTATTTAGGGGAGTCTCGACAGACAAAATTACATCCCTCTTCTTGGGATGCCTGACTTTATTAAAACTGACACAAACTTCCGTTGTAAACTCCCATCGGCTGTACACACCATAAATTCTCCCCGACGCCTTCTTTATGTCTTCCAAAATTTATCAACCACGAAATCCTGCAAAAGGAAAGTAAAAAATTACTTTTCTCCAGTTTTTATTCGAAATTACGACAAGGTTTAATTATTGTACATACATATATATGTTAAAATACGTTAACAATAATTGTATAATTCTCATTAACATGTTCTATGATAAATTGAATGATCAATGAGTAAACAATAATTTCCAAAATATAACAACATAATAAACATATATAATAGATAGTTATGTACTGTAAACAACTAATAAAAAAAATGTTGCTGATTGGAGGCACCTACGTACAGTATATACAGAGTGATTCACTCACTGGTAGCCCCAAAGTATCGCTAATACGATACTCTGGGGTTACCAGCGACTGAATCACCCTGTAGTTAAAAGAAATCATTTCATACGTGGAAAGGTTAGTTAAAGATTATATCTTAAAATGAACTTGCATTATATGAAGGTTATACGAAAGTTATATGAAAATTAAATAAAGGTCGTGTACTCTAAACGTAAACTTACATTACGGGATACGTGGAACTCTTACATAAAGGTCTCGTAGATGTTATATATATATATATATATATATATATATATATATATATATATAATACACTGGCTACGTAGTCAGAAAAAAATTTCGGTGGGGACTAAACTTATTTTTCAGTTGATATTTTATTTGTTAAGTTATAATGCGCCTCGGAGGTGTAGTGGTTAGCGTCGCTGACTACGAATCCATCGGCCCCAGGATCGAGACCTGGTGACGGCAGGCGGCGCGCAGTAAATCCCAGCTGTTCATCCTTCCACACAATTAAAAAAAACTGGTTGGTAGATAAATGGGTAGCCTAATGATTAAGACGCTTGGCTGCTGGTGGGGCGTGGTTGGGATTCCACGTTAAACTGTAGGTCTAAAGTGGAATGACAACTTGACCTCCGTCAGAATGAACAATTCGGGTGAGAGCAAAACCAAGGTTATATATATATATATATATATATATATATATATATATATATGGGATGAATTTCACACTTAAACACATGAAATGAATGAATGATGCAAACCGACAGAGGAAAAAGAAACAATGATTCCAAAGCCTTTCGTGTATTCAGTACGAGATGTACTGCTGAATACACGAAAGGCCTTGGAATCATTGTTTCTTTTTAGTTGTGGGTTTACATCATATATATATGGGATTGAACTCAGAATGGTCCCCTGAGGTTTCTCTATGATACATACAGACTGTGCATGGAACAACGAACTCTTCTGGGAAAATTAAATCCACTGTAGTCCGAATAAGTAATGGTAAATGACAAACACTATAGTTTTTCCTTTTTCATGATGTTAGCCGACGTGGGCAACGGGTCACTCGCAAAGAGGCCCCAAAAATATAACTTCCCTCACCAGCTATCTGCAAAGCAGATAGGATCCAGCTTTGGGACAGGATCTAGGGTTTACAACTACAACTAGCCTATTATATTCAGAATCTGAATATAAGCAAAGGACTCGATGCATTCACGTCGAATTGAATACATCAAAGAAAAAGGGGTAACTATTGTATTTTTAGTACAAAAACCAAAACTTAAACTCAATTGGCAAAAATTGAGCGTCCACTTTTCAAGGCGCATAACATGTCCGTTTCATGATGGGATTGAACTCAGAATGGTCCCCTGAAGTTTTTTCATGATACACACAGACCGTGCATTGAACAAGGGGCCTCTTTGCGAGTGGTTCGTTGCCCACGTCGGGCTAACATCATGAAAAAGAAACAACTATAGTGTTTGTCATTTACCATTACTTATTTGGACTATAGTGGATTTAATTTTTCCAGAAGAGTTCCTTGTTCCATGCACGGTCTGTGTGTATCATATATATATATATATATATATATATATATATATATATATATATATATATATATATAAGGAACTTCAGTTCGTTGAACTACGATTGTCAAGTCTAACGTAATTTAACTGAACGTAACTAACCAAAATTGAAAATTATATAATATATATATATATATATACTGTATACATATATATATATATATTTGTGTGTGTGTGTGTGTGTGTGTGTGTGTGTGCGGGTGTCACAACCATGTGATTTACCATTCCCATGTTCAGACTGTATCAATGTTGTGTCATGAGAAGTTCGCTCCAAGCACGAATGTCCATTAATCTCATCTCCTCATCTCCCTAATCACCCTTTCAAATTGCTTTGGAGTTCCATCAGAATTATTCCCATTTTCCCATTTCCCATTTGTTATGGAATTAATGATAATTAATTCTAATCATCTTAGATATATCCCTCCATTTATAAAACCCGTCATATTGCGGGTGCACATTTGAGCGTAACGTGATCAAAACCCTTGTTTGTACTTCCGTACTCATTTGTCATATTTTTATCCCCAATTGTACGTAGCTTATTAGGTATCATTTTTATATATTGAGTTCTAGTTTTACTCACTCGTGTACCATGTCCGTAAACCCTTCGTTCCCTTTTATTTATTCCTCTAATGGCTTATTTACCCGATTTGAGTTCCAGTCTATCATATTACAATGTTATTTGTTGTATGCCATATCGTCTATGCTGTTTATGCGCTTTGTTCCTAATTCATCTTTCCTGGCTAATGATAGGTAATTATTTTATGATAATATTCGACAAAAATAAGTCTAGAATAATTGTCACTACAGTGAACTAATGTATAAAACTGCTACTTAAATTCTATCTAAACTATGCGTTAGTACTAATGAGCGCATGATGCACCAAATAAATGTAATAATTGTAATATACAGTATTTCCATTCGGTGTACAACCCCGAGATTATGTCGCCATCCATAGTGAATAATCGGCAAATTATTATTTTCTGTTATTTATTTTTATTTTAATGATGAAAGAAGGGAGCGAGAAGCTTGACCTTTGTGGAATGAGGAATCCTCGCACGGAACATTTGAAAGGTTGAAAGGATATAGCTTGACCACAGAATACTTTGAATCTCCAATTAAGGAGGAATTTAACCTTTGATAACAGATCCCGGAATAAAATTTGGTTTCATTATTGTAAATTTGGATAATTCCTAGCTGGCCATAAGAGGCGTCCACTGAGGCTCTTCAATTCAACTTCATTTATCTAAAGCACACTTCCCTTTGATCCATTTTGCCTTCTGAACCTCCTTCTGTATCATTTAGTAAATAATGTTTAGAGTGAAACAAAACTCAGTGAAATAAATTTTGAGTTTTTATCGGTGCCTTCCATTTCTTGAGTTATAATTTTTGTGTCAAATTGGTATGTGAAACTGGGAATCATTTAGGCTAATGTCTCGTTGAACTTCGTGGATCAACACTTCGTCAGATTGTCTAAGTGCTACCAATTAACCCACAGTGAGGGAAGTGGCCCGCACAAAATATATATATAAGGAGGAGATTGTAGACACCAATCGATCAGGTAAGGACTCTGAGGGAGGCGTTAGGCAGGAGATAAGGAGTGCTGGAACTCCCGTTTCTCCTGTCACTGTCCTCCTTAGCTGATCTTTTTCCGTGTCTCATCTATCTTGGGCGCAGTCCAGCATGCTCTCAAACACACACTTCTCTCTCTATTCCTCACTACATATTCACGCATCTTACACACTACATATTCTCTTCAAATTAAAATAGTGTAGTTTTTAACAGCCTTGGAAACCTTGATTTCGACTCTCTTCTTTTCCTTCTATGGGGTCATTTTTGCAGGCATTTGCCCTTGACCCCTTGTCTTGCACAAAATTAAAAAAAAAAAAAAAATATATATATATATATATATATATATATATATATATATATATATATATATATATTATAGGCACTCCAATTTTAGACTTTTAATGTAGAAAAGGAAAACGAACTAAGAAGAGATGATAAAACGGATAAAACCCCAAAATTACAAATAAAATAAAGAAATACAAAATAAAGCTGCTTGCTTTTTCGTAGGTGCCAAATAGTGACATTAAGCCGAATAAAGCATCGTCACCTTCAGATCCATGAACGAAACGCAATCCATCTCAGGACAGTGAATTGAGCTACGTCGTGGGCAGTGTCATAACACCATTTCCCGTCGATCAACAAAGTTAAGCGACGTTGAGTCTGGAGAGTAGTTGGATGGGAAACCGCCCTCTGCGTCCAGGATATCTACAGATCTACAGAAGCTAAGGCTAACAAAGACCCTAAGATCCACTCTAAGGCTAGCCCGAGAGAAAGGAAAGAGTAGGGGGTTAAGAGAAGAGAAGAGAATAAGGGGTTAAGTAAGGAGCAACACCTATCACTCGTGGGTTAACATTCATTCAGAAAAAGAGGAAAAGTGTCTCACCATCATCATCCGCCGGCCACTGCCGACAAGTCAGAAAAATAGTCGGAGAGAATAGGAGAGGGGTGAAAGATGAAAAGAAGTAAAATAAGAACGCTTACAAACCATGCAAACACAGTCTTAACTCACTGTCATACCATGCAAACTACAAACATGCAAGAAAAGAGTTAGAGACATGCAAAGTAAGGAGGATAAGAAAAAAGAAAAAGTAGGTAAAGTTAAACAAAAAGTGGGTTAGTTTACGCTATGAGCTACATCTACATTCGTGTTAGTCTAATTTTTTTTTTTATTTTTTTTTATTTTTTTTTTATTGCTGGCATCACACGCTGGCATGTCACAAGCTGACATTCATCGTCAACAGACTCACCCTCGAGCACCACCACCAGAGCTCCTGTTGTTAACTTTCTTTTTTAATGTTAAACAACGCTAATATTTTTAAAATGTCTGTCAAGACGGTTCTTAAACATATTAACGCTGGTAGAATGAACGACTGACGCGGGAAGATTATTCCATTTATCAATTACTTTAAACGTAAAGAAGTTTTTAGCGATATTAGTAATGAAACGTCTGCCACGCAACTTAAATCCGTTATTGCGAGTATTACTATTATCGAAAGTGAACAATTTATCAAAATTTACGTTATCGACGTTATTGACGATTTTGAAAACTTCAATAAGCTCCCCCCTTAATCTTCTAGTTGCGAGTGAATACAAGTCTAACTCTTTAATCCTATCTTCATAAGGCTTATTGCGCAATGACGGAATAAGTTTCGTGGCACGACGCTGAACCCTTTCTAACCTATCAATATCCTCACGCAAGTACGGGCACCAAAACTGAACTGCATATTCCAAATGAGGCCTGACTAGGGACTTGTAGAGGGGCAATATAATATCCTTTGATTTAAATTCGAAATTACGCGCTATGAAGCCTAACATCCTATTAGCTGTAAATACTTTCGTTAAACAATTGCACCAGACAGTGTGTATATATATATATATAGTATAGTGAGTTAAGGGGAAGAAAATAGAAAATTGGGTGACGGCTGCGCTGTATTGCCTGTGTTTTATTATATTTAAATTGTATTGTTTTCTCAACCAACTATAAATCCTACTGAATTTTAAAATTTTAAGTATTTTTTCATAGATTTCATTTGCTCGGTGTTTTTTTTGCATGCACGACTGTTATATGTTGTATCTATGTTTCGAGATATAAAGAAAACCCAAAGATGTTATGTAAAGTAAAATATTATTAAAATAGGGTTTTCCGAGAAAAGATATTTACATAATTCAGATTACGCATCCCCCCTATCAAGTACCACCCCTGCTTAGGATTTGTGTTGTGCAAAGAGTGGTAAAGACACAGAGGAAAATCTTTCACTCCCATACGAAATCGTTAATTTTTTAGTGTTAGACACTATTATAACGAATCAAGCTTAGTAATGCGGCTCGATCGTATTTATTAATAAAATTTTCAATTTACCTCAATAAAACTTGTATTTTTGCAGGAAGGAGGAGCCAAGGACGAACGGCCGCAAAAGCCCCCCCCCCTCTCGCAATAGAATAAGAAAGCCAAAATCACGATCCAGGATTTTGGAGATGTCTAGACACTCTGTGTTTGAAAGATTGGAGATCATAGACAGGGGTAAAGATGGACTGAGGAAGATTGTTCCAGAGTTCACTGGTTCAGCAAGATTGAAAGATTGAAAACACCGATTAACCCTTGCGTTAGAGAAATGGACAGAAAAAGAATGAGAAAGTGTCGAAGGCCTGGTGCTGCGTGCTCTTCTTAAATGAGGAGGCATGCAGTTAGAGAATTCAGAAGCGCAATGTCCGTTATAATAGCGACAGTAAAGAGAGAGTGAGGCAACATTGCAGCGAAGAGAGAGGGATTAAAGACAGTCAGTGACAGGCGGGGAAATGATGAGACGAAAAGCCTTTGACTCCACCCGGTCAAGTACAGCCACACAGGGGCGGACAAGACCCCTGTTTAGCAGTGGCGGCTGGTGGTCAGGGAGAGTAGGGAGGCTCAAAATTGTCAATAATATATGCTATATAAATAGAATGGATTACAAAGTGTTAGATGCCCTACTTTCTGCATATCACGATCATATAGAATTAATACTATCAATAAAATCCTCTCTCACAGTTTATAGTGACAAAAACAGAGGAGACCCGGCCTCCCTTGCCTCCTCTGAAAAGCCGCCACTGCTGTATAGAGACAGCAACTGAGCGGAGGTGAAGAAACTGCGGGGGCGGTACAACACACCTAACCTCTTCGAAGCTGTATTGGGAAGAGAGTATATGTGATTTTTCCAAGAAAGATCACGAGAAAAGGAAAAGCCAAGAATGTTAAGAGAAGAGGAAAGAGTAAGTTGTGTGTTGTTGAGGGTAAGGGGATAGTCGTAATGGAAGATTGTGACGAGTAGACAGATGTGGGAACCGAGTTTTTGAGGAATTGAAAGACACAAGGTTTTCTCTGCCCCAATCAAAGATAGCAGAAAGATCAGAGGTCAGGTGTACCATATCCGTCCTACGCAAATCATGGAGTGACTGTTGAGAAGGACGATTCTTGAGAACAACAAGAGGAACACCATCAGGACCGTAGGCCTTCTAGAGTTGAGCCCAGATAGGAGAGAAGAACATCTTTGGAAGAGATTCTAATTTCAGACATAATAAAGTCAGAGGGTGGGGGGAGATGGATGAACATCACTGGAATCGTCTAGGGTTGAGTTGGAAGCGAAAGTTTGAGCGAAGAGTTCAACTTTATCAGGAGAAGAGACGGCAACTGAGCCGTCGGAATGGAAAAGGGGAGGGACAGAAGAGGGAATAAAGTTGTTGAAGAGGTTCTTAACTAGATGCCAGAAAGAGCTAGAAGAATTAGAATTGGATAGGTTTTCGTATTTTTGTCAGATGGAGGAATTTTTGGCGAGTCGAAAAACAGATTTTGCTCGATTCCGGGCAGAAATATAAGCTGAGTGGGAGTCAGGAGTTTCATGGCGACGGTACCTTCTGAAAGACTTCTCTCTGTTGCGGATAGGATTGGAACAAGTAAAGTTAAACCAAGTTTTTTTGCATTAGTATTAAGAATAGAATATGGAATGTACACCTCCATGCCCGAGAGAATCACCTCCGTGATGCGCTCAGCACACTCGGAGGGACCCCGGCCACGGAAGCAGTAATCATTCCATGGGAAATCAGAGAAGTACTGCTTCAGGGCCTCCCAATCAGCGACGCCAAAGTACCAAAGGTGCCTCCTGTTAGGATGATCCAAAGGCCGAATTGGAGCGATAGGACAGGAAACAGATATAAGATTGTGGTCGGAGGAGCCCAACGGAGAAAAAAGTTTGACAGAATAAGAAGAAGGATGAGAGATAAGAAATAAATTCAGAATGTTGGGCCTATCTCCAAAGTTATTTGTCCAATGGATATCATTTTGTATCAGTAAATAAGGTTTGCTCAACTAAAGCGCTTACCAAACACGGTATGCCACAGGGCTCAGTTCTGGGTCCACTGTTATTTTTATTATATATAAATGACCTTCCACGTTCATCTGATATACTGAACTTTATCATGTTTGCAAGAAAAAAGACAGTTGTATCATCTGCAAAGATGTTAATTCAGCTAAGAATATATTTAATTAAAAATTTATCAGTGTAATGAAATGGTTAAGCACCAGTAAACTCTTCCTAAATACCAGTAAAACAAATTTTATGATTTTTGCTAATAAAAGAAATGTGTATCTTGATGAACTTAATGTTGATGAAATCACTGTAAAGGAGTGTACTGTAACAAAATTTCTTTGTGTAATGCTAGATAAGAATTTGCAATGGAGTGATCATGTACATTATATCGCGAAAAAGATTTCAAGAAGCGTTGCTACAATGTTTAAACTTAGAAATGTAGTTCCTAACAGGTTTTATTGACGCTATCATACCCTTGTTCTTCCTTATATAACGTACTACACCCTTGTTTGGGGAAACTCCGCTAACAACGCTTTAACTAGTATCTTTGTCATCCAAAAAAGAGCAATAAGGTTATTATCTGATGCTGATTTCCTTGATCACTCTAGTGCATTATTTAAAGAGCTAAAACTACTAAAGCTCGATGATGTAATCAAACTGGTACATTTCATTTTATTTACGAGTGTAAGAGCAAAATCATTTATTTACAATAGGTAAATAGTTATTTTGTAACTCATCAAGAAATCCATTCATATCAGACCAGAAATAGATTAAGGCATGTTATACCTCAATTTAGATTGTCTTCATCCCAAAAACTACCCATTTTCATTGGATTGAAACTATGGAATGATTTAAATGCTGATCTAAAAATATTGTGAATGTAAATTCGTTTAAAACCAAATTCAAATCCCAATTAATAATGGCATACTAATAAAAATCTAGGATTAATGTACAAATTTGTACATTACTATTGTTTATTCATTTCTCGTGGGTAATCTAGGATTAACGACACATTACTTGTGACTGTTGAGTTCTTATCTGTCATGTATTGATTTGTTTGTATGGTATTGGTATGATACCTTCAATAATGACCTTGCATTTGTCATATCGATAATGATAATTAATTTAAGATTAATACATACCTTAACTATTAATAATATTTATTCATGATTTATTTATTATTAATTAATAATAATAACTATATTTTTTATTTAATAAGAGCCCAGTAAAGCCTAAATCTTAAGAGCCAAATTAAATAAAAAAATAGTCCAGCTTTACAATCATTTATATCATTGTAAATTGTAAAACCAATGTATTTATTTTATTATTAATAAAGGTTATTCAATTCAACTCAATTTAATTCAAGACGATCGGAAATACGAGTACGGTGCTGTGCAATCTACTCTAGGTCATTTAGGATAGAAAAGTTGTAAGCTAGTTCACCTAGCTAGTTCATCTAGTTGTAAGCTGATGTTTGTGAAATGGGGGGAAATGCAAAGGTGGTGGTAAACATTGAAATCTCCTAAAATGGAGATGTCAGCAAAGGGAGAGCGGAATAGAATGTATTCCACTTTGGAAGTGAGATAGTCAGAGAATTTTGGATAATCAGTAGAATTAGGAGAAAGGTAGACAGCGCAGATATATTTAGTTTGAGATTAGCGTGTAAGCCGTTGCCGTATTCACTTCTAATCACTCCAAACCCCTAACCCTCCCCAACGGTGAGCTCACCGAATCGAATAAGTTAGTACTGTAAAGCGATAGAACCTGTAGCCCACAAAACAGGAGGGCGATACTCTGACAGATTTAACCCGTAGTGCGATGATTACAGAACGACAAAGAACCACACCCCCAATGACCCCCAAAGAACATATCATAATTAAACCAGTATGGACAGATAAACCTTTTATTTTTTCTATATTTAAAACAACTATATATAGACGCACACAATGATAACTAAGAAAGCAGTAAGGCCACTCGGTATCAATCCTGTTCCTCACCTGCATAACAGATAAGTAGGGGAAAAATCCTATAGGACAGAGAAATAAAAGCAAGGATGTATGGAAGAGTGAATTATGTGACACCCCTCCCCCGCGAGGAAGAAGTGGCTAAGCAACAAAAGTAAAAAAAATATCCGCCAGAAAACGCAGTTAAAACTTGTACCAATTTGAAAGTGACATAATTTTTGGAGCAAATGTAGTTTACGTCCCCCTGACACAAAAGGGGACACAACCTACACTAGGTCAAAGTTGGGGAACGTAAACTACACTAGGATCTTTAGGAGACATTTTTTAAATGAATCCATCAAATAAAACGTTAAAACTAACGAAAATATTACGACTTAACCTAACCAATCGTCATTTACACACACACATATACCGGGTGTCCGAGAATTATCTGTACAATTTTTGGCTGTTATTAAAAGTCAACCATGAAGTGTAGAAATTCCATTGTTGTCCCATTTTGCAGAGAATCTCATTAAGTTTTTTTTAATACTACGTTTTGACAAGATTTTTAGAAATGTACGCGGGTGACAGACATTGATGTTTTAAAAGCAAGAATCACAGCTGCTATTGAGCGAATTGATGTGGATATGCTGCAGCGTACATGGCAGTGGTGGGCACCGTTAACCAAAAAGTTAACTTCGATAACGATAATCCGTTGACCCCAATTTTTAACTCCGATAACGATAATCCGATAATTTTACTACAAAGTTAACGGAAGTTAACGATAATCCGTTAACGATAACTATTTCTTTACTAACATTTAAAAAAATCAAGGAAAAAAGCTTTAAAACCCATAGAAAATGTTTATTTATGCAAAATCCAACAATAAATAGGTATTTAACTATTTTTATCAAGTTTTGCAACTTTTTTGCTTAATAACTTTTTTTTTTATTTTTAATAAAAAATGTACTGATTACATGTTTCGAAACCCTTGTAACCACTAACCATTAACTAAATTTTAATTTACCAGAGAATTATTATGGCGGGAACTGAAAGGTAAAATTAAATTTTAGGCACATTTATTAAAGACTATGACACAATGTGTTGGTTGCCCTTCAGAAAGACCAACTTCTCAAAGTTAGGCCCAACTGCCAGTCTTGACCTCTTGGGCCTCAGGATGTCCTTGCTGAGAGAGAAGAGCCGTTCCACTGCGGCAGAGGATGGAATTGGCAGACTGAAGTTATGGCGGTTTGAATTCATTCGCGGAGCGGTGATCTTCCGTGAATGACTCCTCGCAGTTAACGTGTTAACGGACTTTAACGGACTAAATATCGAGTTATCGGAAGTTAACTGGTCCGATAACGATAAATTGAAATTAACTTCCGTTAATAGTCCGTTAAAAAAAGTTAACTTCGTTAATTAACTGTTATCGGATTAACGCTTTAGTGCCCAACACTGGTACATGGCAACATTTGGAGTATCGATTGGATGTTTTGCGAATCACTAATGGTGCACATATCGAATGTTTGTAACAACGTTACTTTAATAAAAGAAACTTTTGAAAATACAGATTCTAAATAATCTTGTTTAAGAATTTTACGTGTGTTATCAAGAATTTTATTAAAAGATGAAATTGTACAGATAATGTTCGGACACACTGGAATTTCTAAAAAACTTGTCAAAACTTGATATCAGAAAAAACATAATGAGATTCTCTGTAAAATGGGACAAAACTGGAATTTCTACACTTCACGGTTGACTTTTAATAACAGCCAAAAATTGTACAGATAATTCTCGGACACCCTGTACCTATATATATATATATATATATATATATATATATATATATATATATATATATATGCAAACAACCACAGGGAAAAGGAAAAAGAAACACGAAATCCGAGCGCTTTCGTGTTTCTTTTCCTTTTCCCTGTGGTTGTTTGCTTATTAAAAAGATCATGTGTTGTTCTGTGATTTTACTGCATATATATATATATATATATATATAAGGTTGTAATATATATTGTGCTCGAATTTTTAGTTCATTCAGAACAAAAATTAAATGACTTATAACGATAAATTTGCCCGAATTTTTAGTTTATTCACAACAAAAATTAAATGACATTATGACAAATTAATCATCAATATAATTCCCTTCTTTTTCTATAACCTCCTCCCACCTGAAGAAAAGTTTTTTTATGCCACGTTCGAAGAAACCCCTTGGTTTCGAGTTATAAAAAGTGATCACTTCGTTTTCGATAGCTTCCCTGGATTGCAACTTTTATCCATCTAGGTGGTGTTGCAGACTTCTGAATAAATGGTAGTCTGAAGGTGCGATGTCCGGAGAATAAGGTGGATGAGGCATTTTTTCCCAACCAAATGCCTCCAAATGGGCAGTGGTGATTCGAGCAGTGTGAGTGCACGCGTTATCCTGGTCGAAGAGAACACCTCTGCGATTAATTAATGCAGGACGTTTTTCTTGCAATGCCATCTTTAATCGTTGGAGTTGTTGGCAGTAGAATTCAGCTGTGATTGTTTGGTTATCTGGCAGAATCTCAAAATGAATAATTCCTTGTCTATCCCACCAAACGCATAGCAAAATTTTCTTTGGATGGGGTCCATTCCTTGGCTGAGGTTCAGGCTTTGTTTTACGGCTAAGCCACTGATGTCGACACTTAATATTGTTATAGAGGACCCATTTTTCAGCCCCAGTGACGATCCGATTCAAAAACGGTATCTGCAGTTGCCGAGAATGCAGTGATGTGCAAATATCGATTCGAGGTTGAAAATTCGCTCGTGACAAATCATGCGGAACCCATTTTCCAACCTTCACTACTTTTCCTATCAGCTTCAAATGACGATGAATGGTCATATGGCTAACGCCGAGTTGCAGACCAAGTTCTCTTACAGTTACCGTTGGGTTTTCCTCCACTGCTGCTCTCAGCAACTCTTCATCTAACTCATTTTTTCGTCCTGTTCGTTGATAATCTTTCAGACTGAAGTCTCCATTTCTGAACTTCTCAAACCATCTCCTACACATCCATTCGTTCACAACATCATTTCCATAAACTCTTTGAATGTTTCTTGCCGATTCACTAGCGTTAGATCCTTTATGGAACTCATACAGCATCACATGTTGAATATGCTCTTTCGTGGGCTCCATGTTTTTTCAATTACTGTAATATCGTAGGGGTGGCGTTGTAACTGTATGAAAAGCACCAGAGAAAATATTCATTAGCCTAATCTTACACTAGCCTAAGCCTACACTAGCCTAAGTCATTCTGTATCATTCTGTATCGTGATAAAACCTGTGAGAACCTGTCGCCGCGTGTATTTTGCAACATTTCTAAAACTATTTCACATTATCTTGAGGTTATTCTATTATCTATCGTCTGTTTTCTAATCGAGCAGAATTTATGTTACAACCTGATATATATATATATATATATAATATATATATATATATATGTTAAACACAGACCGTGCATGGAACAAGGAACTCTTCTGGGAAAATTAAATCCACTATAGTCCGAATAAGTAATGGTAAATGACAAATACCATAGTTTTTCTTTTTCATGATGCATACATATATATATATATATATATATATATATATATATATATATATATATATATATATATATATATATATATATATTGACGATTGGCTAGGTTAACTCGTAATACAGTATGTTCGTTAGTTTTAACGTTTTATTTGATTAGGTATACGCGGACAAAGTTGGAGAACGTAAATTACACTAGGATACTACACTAGGCATCATCGGGGGACGTAAACTACACTTGCTCCTAATTTTTTAACTTTTGACATATTACGAAAAGTAATGTATTATATTAATTAAATAAATGTATTATTCCTCGATGAGCAGCTAAACGAATAAGAAAATAAGTAATTAAAAACATATAAATAAAATATGGACCGAAACATTCAGAGAGGAGAGAAAAAGAAGAAGAAAAAGAAGACAGAAAAAAAAGGAGAGGAAAAGAGAAAAAAGAGAAAAAAAGGAGAGGTAGAGAGAGAGAGAGAGAGAGAGAGAATTAACTCACAAATCAAAAGTGGGATCTTCTTTACTCAGAAGGAACGTACCCAGTTAAGTAACTGTAACTCACAAAGATACTCAACACATACACAACGTCTCTGCAGGGCACATGGAATTCAGTATGCGCAAGCGTTGCGGGAAAGTACTGTAAATAGTCGCCTTCTGCCTACAATTCTTCAAGGGGAACTAGACAGGTGGATAAGCGAGTTTGAAGCAGCATAGAAGTAGTAGTATACTTATAAAGGAGGAACGTTTTCTACAGTTTCATCACGGTGACATGAAACCCCCAAATACTGGTTTTATTTTAGAGTTTACTCCGGTTCCAATAACAAAGCAACAAATGTAAATGAAAAATAAAATATAAATTTACAACAACAACAACATATTTTTTAAAATCTACTCGAAACTTTCTAGCAAAGAGTTCATTTTTAAAAAAATCGTTGAGTAAATAAAAAACAACTTATTTTTAATATTCTTCAATCATGAAAGTGTGATTCAGCACATTATTTCAATATGATATATTTTATGATTTTCGACAAATACGATTATAAAAAATTCTTGAGAATTCTTAATAACATTTAAATTTAATCGTCTCAGAAACAAATAAGCGGAAATATTTTAAAAATCTATAAATAAATTGACCAGTAAAATTAACCTTTCATTAACCTTTAACCTTTCATAGGATGAGAGTAGTGGACTGAGATAATTTATTTTTGGGTAATGACGCAAATTTTCATTGGGAGGCGTTTAAAGAAAGTTTTTTGAATCTCGAAAGGGAGTTTATTCCTCGTAGGTCCAAGCGCGCTAGTAATCATGGTAGGCCCAAGTGGTGGAGGAGGGAAATAGGTGAGTTCATAAACGAGCGTAATAGAGCGTATATACTTAATAAGCGCAATGGCACGGTAGCTAGCTTTAATAGATATATCGAGCTTAGACGTCAGATTAAAAAATCTGTTAGGAATGCAAAGCGTAATTTTGAGATACTTGTAGCTGCGGAAAGTGAACATAATCCGAAAAAGGTTTTTGACTAGGTCAGTAATGGTAAGCCAATAAAAGAGAACATAGGCCCTCTAGTGGACGCTCAGGCGATGGCGGGTATTTTTAACAACTTTTTTGCTACAGTTTTTACCGTAGAAGAGGTAAATAATGTCCCTGATGTGGACGATATCGTTCCATTTAGTAGCGAGACTATTTTGAATGAAATAACTGTTTACGAGGGTAAGATTGCGCATTATATCGATAACCTAAAAGTGAGCAAGGCTTCAGGCCCTGACGCGCTTTATCCTAGACATTTGAAAGACGTTATCGTAGGCCCCTTAACAAAATTTTTTAATAAGTCACTGGAAGCGGGGATTATTCCTGAAGACTTAAAATTAGCTAACGTTACACCCATTTTTAAAAATGACTACCACACAGTAGCTAGCAATTATAGACCTAGTACTTTAACGTCAATTGTCGGTAAACTTTTGGAATCCGTAGTTAGGGATCGTATCGTCGATCACTTAGAAAGTCGTGATTGATTAATAGTAGTCAGCATGGGTTTCGACGCCATAAATCTTGTTTCACTAATTTGTTAGAGTTTTATAATGAAATAGTGCGCGAGTACGATAGGCATAAAGTGGCTGACATTATTTATTTAGACTTTAAAAGGCGTTTGATACAGTTCCGCATAGAAGATTAATTGCGAAGGTTAAAGCGCACGGTATACGCGGTCAGGTAGCTAACTGCTTAGAGGAATGGCTTCGTGCCAGGAAACGGAGGGTCGTTCTTAATGGTAGGGAATCGGGGTGGTTGGATGTAGGTAGCGGTGTCCCTCAGGGTTCAGTGTTAGGCCCATTGCTATTCGTAATCTACATTAACGATATAGATGTAGGCTTGACCAGTAACGTGTCAAAATTTGCCGACGATAGTTAAATAGGCGGTAAAGTTCTTAACGTGGATGATAGAAATAGGCTCCAAACGAGGTAAATAAAATTATGGAGTGGACGGTTAAGTGGTAGATGCAATTTAACGTAGACAAATGTAAAGTTTTGCATATAGGTTCTCGTAACAACAATTACACGTACACGATAGACGATAAACAGTTAGCGAGCGTTGACGAGGAAGTAGATTTAGGCGTACGCGTATCTAAGGATTTAAAAGTTAGGAACCAGTGCCTGGAGTCTTGCGCAAAAGCTAATATGATGTTAGGCTTCATAGCGCGTAATTTCGAATTTAAATCGAAGAATATTATTATTGCCCCTTTACAAGTCCCTAGTCAGGCCTCACTTAGAATATGCCGTTCAGTTTTGGTGCCCGTATTTACGTGGATATTGATAGGTTAGAAAGGGTTCAGCGACGCCACACGAAACTGATTCCGTCACTACGCAACAAGTCTTTTGAAGATAGGCTTAAGGAGTTAGATTTGCATTCACTCGAAATTATGAGATTAAGGGCGAGCTTATTCAAGTTTTCAAAATCGTTAATAAAATCGATAAGGTAAATTTTGGCAAATTGTTCATTTTCAATAATAACAATATTCGTAATAACAGATTTAAATTACGTGGCAGACGTTTCATTACTAACATCGCTAAAAACTTTTTTGCGGTTAAAGTAATTGATAGAGGGAATAACCTCGCGTTCGTCGTGAACTCTACCAGCGTTAATATGTTTAAAAACCGTTTAGAAAGGCATTTTAAATATTAACGTCGTTTAAAATAAAACAATTAGCAACAGGAGCTCTGGGGTAATGGTCGAGGTTTGAGTCTGTTGACGATTAATGCCAGCTTGTGACATGCCAGCGTGTGATATGGCAGCAATAAAATTATATATTAAAAAAAATAGACTAACTCGAACTTAGATGTAGCTCATAGCGCAAATTAACGCACTTTTTGTTGTACTTTTCATCGTCTTTTTTTTTTGTTCTTTTCTTATCCTCTCTTTACTTGCATGTCTGTAGTTTGTATGGATGACAGTGTTTGAGTTAAGAATGTGTTTGCATGGTTTGTAAGCGTTCTTATTTTACTTCTTTTCAGCTTTCACCCATTTCCTATTCTCTTTGACTATTTTTCCGACTTGACAGCAGTGCCGGCGGATGATGATGAAGAGTCTTTCTCTTTTTCTGAATGAATGTTAACCCACGAATGATAGGTTTTGCTACTTACTTAACCCCTTATTCTCTTCTTTTAACCCCCTACTCTCTTCTTTCTCTCGGGTTAAACTTAGAGTGGCTCTTAGGGTCTTTGTTAGCCTTAGCTTCTGTAGATCTGTAGAACCTTTCATTAACCTTTTTTCATAAAGGTTAATGAAAGAAATTGGTTTTAAAACAACGGAAATCTTTATGGATTACCAAAAGTTAATAAATATTATCAAAATCCATTTTTACGAGTGTTATTAGCATGAATGTCACAATCACACGTGATACAGCACAATATTCCTCTACGTTACAATCGTATTTATATAAATCATATATTAAGTGTAGAAGGGTTAAATAGCTCAATAGCACAAGACATTGTTTCTTATAATATCGTTAATTTTTGGAGTAGTCTTCGGCCGCAGGTTAACATGTTTAAGAAGAGATTAGATAAATATGTTTTTGTCAAATTGAGCTATGATCCATAGTGACTTGGAGTGAGCAGGGAGAGAGCAAATGCGGAGAGACGAGTAAATGATTATTTTAATCAAACGATGTTCCTTCTACTTAATAAGTTTTAAAAAAATATTAAGAAAATGCATGGTGTAGATTAGATTACGTAGTTTAGTGTTTCACGCTATCCTTTTTCGTGTTCTGTTTCTTACAACCTCAATATTTCATGCGTGTTTGGGTACATTAGGTAATGGGTATGTATCGTGTGAAAATTATTGTTTCTGAGTAAAAGTTTATGCCAGCATTGTATGGGAGCTTTGCTCGAAATTTTCAATGGTTGTCCATTTCCTTATCTTTCCTACATTACTTTCTTCTTTGACTAACATAGAGTGGATCCTTTCGGTCCTTGGTAGCATGTAACTTCCGTAATATTGTTAAATCAACTGATGAATTCCTCTTTAGTGAGTAAATTTAAAAACATCAAATGCAAAATGCCTTTTCTCATAAGAAGTTGAGACTTCTTTTCCGACTCTCCCATTTCAAGAAAATATTGATAGAATTTTAAAATTTGAAAGGGAAGTTATGAATGTGCAAATATTCTGCATAGGTTGATAATCAGTTGATAATCAGTTGATAATCAGTTGATAATCAGCTGATAATCAGTTGATAAAGGAATAATGAAAAATTATTTTTAATTTGTTCAGTCTTAATATTTTTTTAATTTAATTGTAAAGTGTATGTATGAAAAGTTTATGCATCGGTTCATCATGTATAAATACACTTTGTAGATAACATTTTGTTACCGAAACGAGCGGAGAATACTCATCACTCTATATGAAAATTAAAAAGAAAGAAGCCAGCGTTCTTAGCTCAGTAGTTAACACCTCCCGATAAGCGAATACTGTACACTGAGGTCGGAGGCTTGAATCCCAATAATGTTGGTAATAAGAGGACCGGAGTTAGAGAAATATGTCGCATTTATTGGCTTGAGTGCAGTGCCAGTTTCTGGCCGTCCTGGCTGATTATTAACCTTTCCATACCTAAATTATGAAATTTTTATTTTAAGATTTTTTTTCCTGTTCAAGCCAAAATAATCTCTAATATTCAGACATAAGGCTCAAAATTCATATCGTAAGGCTCAAAATTCGATTGTTAAGCTCATGTTACCATAAGGCAACGGTCGGCGTTAAAGGATTAAAAGAGAATAGCCAATTAAATTTTACCTTTGAAGAGATGTAGATTGTAGAATGTGAGTAATTTGAGGGTGACCAGGGAAAGTGATGTAAAGATATTTTTAAAAAATTTTGATCCTTGACTTCGGAATTAAATGGCGTGCATAAGAATCAGTTCTTTGACTCGAGAAATGCAAATTTTCTTAACCGAAAATTTAAATAATATTTTGTATTTGAAGACTCGTGATGTTAATTCTTATAAACGTCATTAACTCTCAAAATCGCGTTACCAAATTTTTGAAAAATGCACATGTATCACTTTCGCTTGTCACCCTCCAGTTATATGACATGAACAGATAAAAGAATATACGTGAATTACGATTCTTTCACAGGAATAACCCATAAAATACATGTTATAAAGATTCTGATACATTTAACCCTTTTCAAATACACGTTTCAAATACACGCGTTCATAATTTAACAATACAAAAAATTCCGGCCTTAAAGGGTTAAAGCATTTAAAATTTCAACTATCTGGAAAGCCTTTCACAATGAGTTGATAAACACTGAACAAAACAAGATGAACAACACCTTTCCATAATGTATACCTTGGTTAACCTTGGTTTTACGTAGCACAAAACTAATATCTCACTTCGCAAACAAACTACTGAATGAGAGTAGAATAAATGAAAAGGAAAATATGATTTATTATAATTCTAAGGTGGCGCGTTGAATTAAAGAAAATGGAATTCAAACTCAAAAAAAGATAATTAACAACACAAAGATCGTAAATACTAATTAAGTTTTAGCTGGAAGATTTTACAAGCTAAATCTTTGTTTGTTTGTAAGGAGAAAGACGGCTAATAATGGAAGGGTTAATTTGCATATCAAATTAAGGGTGTAAGAAGGACGTAACTCATCTTACGTTGGCTAAAGAAAATATGATATAATATAATAATATATAATAATATAATAATAATAATAATACAGGGTGAGCGAAAAGTTCCTGTGCACCTGTAAGAAATGTAGTAAACCTGTACCTGCACTGTATTGGAAGTGGACAGGTGCACAGGGACTTTTCGCTCACCCTATATAACATTACAATATAAATAAACTTTCGTAAAGTACTGTCCATGAACATATAAAAATTGAACAGAAGAAAACGTTTAAAAGTATGGTACTAAATTTAGAAGTGTAACCATCAAAAAACATATATTTTTGATGTAGGAAGGAGGGGTCAAGGGTGAGTGTCCGCAAAAACGCCCCCCGCCCCACTTATATAAGAAGGAGAGAGCCAAAATTTTAAAGGTCTCTAAGGCCCATAATACCATATTATTTATGTATTTTTTTTTTAAATTTTGAAAAGATTGTGTAGTGTGTAAAATGCATGTGCACGTGTATGTGTAGTGAAGAATAGAGGGAGAAGTGTGTGTGTTTGAGAGCATACTGGGCTGCTCACAGGATAGATGAGACACGGGAAAAGATCAGCAAAAGAGGACAGTGACAGGAGAAACGGGAGTTCCAGCACTCCCCGTCTTCTGACTATTCTCACTAACGTCCCAATCCCCACCGGAGTACTTCCCTGGTCAATTGGTGTCTACAATCTCCTCCAAATGGTACTACTAGACGTTTGGTTACATGTATGAAACGTCTACTCAACATCTCATAATGAACTTAGCTTTCTGAAATTAATAATAGCTCTTTTGAAATGTTTACTAGATATTTCAAATATCTGAAAATGATACTTAAATGTTTCATATATATTATATATATATTATATATATATAATATAATATATATAATATATATATATATAATATAATATATATATAAATATATATATATATATATAAATATATAAATAAATATATATATATATATATATATATATACAGTATATATATATATATATATAATATATATATATATATATATATATATATATATATATATATATATATATATATAAAAGGACGTAGAAATTAAACATTTCATTTGTATAATAAGTTAGTTTTCTGTTGTTTGCGCCTAGACGCATGCGCATTGTTAAAAAAATATTTCGAAAGTGTGACGCCATTTATTTAATGTTCATATTTATAGGCTATCTCGAAAAGAGGAGAAAATAATTTTTCTTTGTAAGACTAGGCTTAGATCTTCTATATGTCTTCAATGCATTTATTAATTTTATTTATTTGGTTAAGCCTTGGCTAGTAAAATCTTTCAAGATTAAGAACCAGCCTGTGACCCTAACCACCAGCCTTAGACCTAGCTCTCTTGATATCCTGTATAGTAGGCTTACTCTAGGTTCAATCTCCAAGTTAGACAACTTATACTTGAGAAAAGACGCTGATAAGTTAGAAAAAGTTCGGGATCACCTGAAAATCAGGGCCCCCCCGAGCCTTCTTTAGTTTGTTTGCCTTATAAGGCTAACTAACGAAAATATCACGACCTAACCTAACCAATCGTTAGGTCAACTGTACGCCCTTGACGATTAGTTAGGTTAGGTCGTGATATTTTCGTTAGTTAACCTTATAAAGCTAAGTAAAGAAGGCTGGGTGCCCTGATCTTCAGGTGAAGATGAATCCAAAACTGAGAAGTAAAATATATGTGGAAAAATTAATTGAACTTGATATGTTTTCACTTGAAAACCGTCTCCTCATCGAAGAACTAATATGAATACTTAAAACTGTTAAATGGTGTTGATAATATAAATTGCAGGAAGTTATTTGATAGAGATAGACAGTCATTACAAAAAGAAATGGATATAAATTGAAAGTCCAAATTTTTAAAAAGTATACTTAAACTTCCTAAACATTCATGCACGAGACATTTCATTGTTAGACAATTCATTAAATATTTCATTAAACATTTTAGCTTTGCCTTTTCAATTGTTTATAATATTGGCAAAATTTAGACATTTCAATTAACTTATGGAAATATCTAATGAAATTTAACTAATGTTAAAGGTTTAATGCAAGTAAACATTAGTTGGCCTGAGCGCTGAGTTAGTTTCACGCACTGAGCTTCGGCCACGAACCTTAATTTCTAGTCATTATTTTATTTTAAGAAATATTAATAGACCCAAAATTCCCGTTGGAGCCTTTATTAAACTCGGTTATATTAAAGATATTAAAAGGTTTTATTAACGAAAGTCTAAAGAAAGTTGAAAAATTCAATTGGTTCTTTTATTTTTACACGAAAATGATTATTCTCAAGATAATAATAATAATAATAATAATAATAATAATGTGTTTTTTAACTAAAACAACTAATATTAAATTTCAAAAAAAATATATTTGTATGAAAAATTATTAATTAAAGAAAATGGCTCACCTGAAGATCAGGGTTCCCAGCCTTCTTTAGTTAACCTTAAAGGCTAACTAACGAAAATATCACGACTTAACCTAACCATTCCTCAAGGGCGTACAGTTGACCTAACGATTAAAATAATTTTTACTCTAAAAAAAGATTTCTCTATCTCTATTCTCTATTTCTATTTTTTCTATTTTCTATTTCTATTATTATCTCTATTCTCTATTTCTATTATTATCTCTATTCTCTATTTCTATTATTATCTCTATTCTCTATTTCTATTATTATCTCTATTCTCTACTTCTATTATTATCTCTATTCTCTACTTCTATTATTATCTCTATTCTCTATTTCTATTATTATCTCTATTCTCTATTTCTATTATTATCTCTATTCTCTATTTCTATTATTATCTCTATTCTCTATTTCTATTATTATCTCTATTCTCTATTTCTATTATTATCTCTATTCTCTATTTCTATTATTATCTCTATTCTCTACTTCTATTATTATCTCTATTCTCTACTTCTATTATTATCTCTATTCTCTACTTCTATTATTATCTCTATCCTCTACTTCTATTATTATCTCTATTCTCTATTTCTATTATTATCTCTATCCTCTACTTCTATTATTATCTCTATTCTCTATTTCTATTATTATCTCTATTCTATAGCTATTCTATTATTATTCTATTCTCTATTTCTATTATTATCTCTATTCTCATTTCTATTATTATCTCTATTCTCTATTTCTATTATTATCTCTATTCTCTACTTCTATTATTATCTCTATTCTCTACTTCTATTATTATCTCTATTCTCTACTTCTATTATTATCTCTATCCTCTACTTCTATTATCTCTATTCTCTATTTCTATTATTATCTCTCCTCTATTCTATTATTATCTCTATTCTCTATTTCTATTATTATCTCTATTCTCTACTTTATTATTATCTCTATTCTTACTTCTATTATTATCTCTATTCTCTATTTCTATTTTTTCTATTCTCAATTTCTATTATTATCTCTATTCTCTATTTCTATTATTATCTCTATTCTCTATTTCTATTATTATCTCTATTCTCTATTTCTATTATTATCTCTATTCTCTATTTCTATTATTATCTCTATTCTCTATTTCTATTATTATCTCTATTCTCTATTTCTATTATTATCTCTATTCTCTATTTCTATTATTATCTCTATTCTCTATTTCTATTATTATCTCTATTCTCTACTTCTATTATTATCTCTATTCTCTACTTCTATTATTATCTCTATTCTCTACTTCTATTATTATCTCTATCCTCTACTTCTATTATTATCTCTATTCTCTATTTCTATTATTATCTCTATCCTCTACTTCTATTATTATCTCTATTCTCTATTTCTATTATTATCTCTATTCTCTACTTTATTATTATCTCTATTCTTATTTCTATTATTAT
>JAJOZX010000279.1:72500-80000 GCA_023014485.1 Bathynomus jamesi | reverse complement strand
CTATTGTATTTTTAGCCAAAAAAACAAAACTTAAACCTCAACCGCGACATTGAGCGTCCACTTTTCAAGGCAGATAACACGTCCGTTTAATATACACAAACTCAGAATGGTCCCCTGAGAAACTTATATGTTAAACACAGACCGTGCTTGGAACAAGGAACTCTTCTGGGAAAATTAAATCCACTATAGTCCGAATAAGTAATGGTAAATGACAAATACCATAGTTTTTCTTTTTCATGATGCAAGCCCGACGTGGGCAACGGGTCTCTCGCAAAGAGAGTTACCCCTTTTTCTTTGATGTATTCAATCCGACGTGAATGCAACGAGTCTTTTGCTTATATTGAGGTTCTAAATGTAGCAGGGGTAGGCTTGCTTTAAACCCTAGATCCATGTCCCAAAGCTGGATCCTGTCTGCTTTGCAGATAGCTGGTGAGGGAAGCTATATTTATGGGACCTCTTTGCGAGAGACCCGTTGCCCACGTCGGGCTTGCATCATGAAAAAGAAAAACTATGGTATTTGTCATTTACCATTACTTATTCGGACTATAGTGGATTTAATTTTCCCAGAAGAGTTCCTTGTTCCATGCACGGTCTGTGTTTAACATATATATATATACAGGGTGGGCCGTAAGTTTCCATACATAGGAAAATTTAAACGTTTGTTTTTATGTTTCAGATACCCTAAGAATATGCGTTTGTAAGATCTTGTTTACTGATGAAGCAAATTTTTACGTCAATGGAGAGGTTAATCGGCAAAACATACGTTATTGGAGTAATGCTAACCCTAACTGGCTGAGTCCGACGAAGATGCAAGGTGCCGGTAAAGTGATGGTGTGGGCCGGGATATGGGGTGACAGAATTATTGGACCAATTTTTGTCAGTGGAAATCTTAATGCCGAAAGGTATCTTAACATGTTGCAAGAAGAGATTTTCCCATCCCTGCTAAACGAGGAAGGTAACTTCCCAGTTTTACTTCCAGCAAGATGGAGCTCCACCTCATTATGGTCTTCACGTGCGTCGGTATTTGGATCAGCAGTTTCCGGATGCTTGGATTGGTCGGCGTGGTCCTGTGGAGTGGCCTCCCAGATCCCCAGATCTCACCCCCCTTGATTTCTATCTTTGGGGGCACTTGAAGGCCATGGTGTATCAGGAAAAGATACGAGACATAAATCATCTAAAGGAACGTATCACCAACGCCATTACAAGCATAACGTCAACTGTGCTAATGCGTGTTCATCAACAGTGGGGAACACGTATTGAAATGTGTTTTCAAAACAATGGCAATCATGTAGAGCATATTATATAAATAAAAATGGTTGTCCATAAAAAAATGTTTATTTTTCCTATGTATGGAAACTTACGGCCCACCCTGTATATATATATATATATATAAATTGAATTTCAACGAATTAAAACATTAACCAAAACGCACGGTCGACCATTCCCCACAATCTCCTCACCCCATCTGTGTTTGTATATATAAACGAATGAACACCGTGCACACACACACACACACATGCCTCTATACATATCATGTGAATGAAAATCAGAAAAAAAAATGCCAAACGTATATTTTGTCAATCCTTATATATATAATATATATATATATATATATATATATATATATATATATATATATATATATATAATTGATTTTCACCGAAATAACAGTAACTTTATTCCTATTTTTATTATAAATATCGAATAACAGTGGGAAAACTTACGAAGATAGATGAAAATAAACCAAAACACACGGTCGTATTCTCAAATCTATACACACACACACACCACAACACACACACACACACACGAGGAAAGGATTTCCGAGAATCTGGGCCAAATCGAATCGTTTACCCTGATGCCATTTTTGACCATAATTTTACCTTTCTTCCAGTCAACTTGAACAAAACCTCTCTTGACTCCGATTCTAAGCAAACCAGAAAGTACTAATAATATATATATATATATATATATAGAAAGAGAGAGAGAGAGAGTTTTGTTCTTTAATAAATAAAGGAATATGCTAGTATCTTTTGCCAGCTGTCAATCCTTATATATATATATATATATATATATATATATATATATATATATATATATATATATATATGAATTTCACCTTAAAGTGAATTAAAACATTAAAAAAATCACTAAACAATTAAAAGAAACGTTACGAAGATAGGTGATTGTATATATAATAAACGAATGAGCAAATCGTGCACACACACAAACACACACACACACACACACACACACCACGAGGAAAGGATTTCCGAGAATCTGGTCAACTCGAAACACACGGTCGTCCCCCCTCCTCCCTCCTCCCCCCAATCTCCTCACCCCATCTGTGTTTGTATATATAAACGAATGAACAACTCGTGCACACACACACACACGCACACGCACACACACACACACCCTCTGTACATATCATGTGAATGAAAATCAGAAAAAAATGCCAAACGTATATTTTGTCAATCCTTATACATATATATATATATACAGTGGTGCAGTGCTGTGGTAACGAGTGGGAACGGCGTTCCCTTACATTTTTTGGTAGACGGAACGGCGTTCCCTCACTATTTCAAATAAATCCGAACTTACAAATCTCTAACGTCATGAAATTTTAATTCCCACCCCTAGAAGAATTATGAGAAAGAATCATTAACTGTTTCATTTCTTTTAGCTTCGACTGAGGCAATGCTAGCCTATAAAGATCTGGTGAAACAGTCAACACGGCGTACCAGTTGTTAACTTTTTTTAGTTAATCATTCCAGTTGTTAGCTATTTTTATTGATCGTACTGGATGTCATATATCTAATGACACTGGAAATACTGCATCTTCAACCTTGGAATATATCCTAATATCCAGTGCATATGACCTCAAAATATCCCTGAAATTGGTCAGATTTCAAAAGATTTCCCGGGGGGCTTACAGTGCCCCCGGACCCCCAGCTGTATGGGGTCGCCGCGCTCGCCATAATCCTGAAACGTTAGTCATACAAAAATTGCAAACCGTTAGGTGATCCTTCGGCTCTCTCCAAATCATTGGTATGGCAAATGGCATAGATTTGCGGGTACCTTTAATCCAACCCCTAAGAGTGACGGCCCAGGAATTGCATGAGATATGAGGTGCCCAGGATTTGTCTTGGTCGCCTACCTTACATCCAAAATAAAGTTCGTAAGCCTTCTTCACGAGTGGGGCCATCGTCTTCCTCTGTGCCAGTATGGTCAGTTCTACACATACGTAGCAAAATGTATCTCTGGGATTAATACAGTTTCGATTCATGCTGGCGGAAAATTATTGAAATCACGGAAAGCTTTTTGGAATGAAAAACCAATTTTTCTACTATGAAAAATTTTTAAATTTGAGCAAAACTTGAAAAAAATTTCTTTCTTTTTATTAAAAATCTGTTTGTTTAAATAGCTATATTTTTTTAATGCAAAAAATACTATTAAATATAGTTAACCTGGAAAAAAGAAAGTAAAATTAAATTAGTACACTTAATTTTAACTAATATTTTGGGAAAAATGGAAATATTATTTTCTCGAAAACTATGGGTGATAGAAAAATTCTGAAACCATATTTGGAATCAGCATCAAACGTTCTATAAGAAACACCAAATAGTTTTCAAGAAACAAAAATGTTGTTCCCTAGTGTAATTAACTCTTTCTCGCAAAATTGGAAAGGTTTTCACTCCGCCTTAGACCCACAGTTTAACGTGGAAACCAAATGCTCCCATTGGTCGCCTACCTTACATCCAAAATAAAGTTCGTAAGCCTTCTTTACGAGTGGGGTCATCGTCTTCCTCTGTGCCATTATGTCAGTTCTCCACATACGTAGCAAAATGTATCTCTGGGATTAATACAGTTTCGATTCATGCTGGCGGAAAATTATTGAAGTCACGGAAAACTTTTTGGAATGAAAAACCAATTTTTTTTTCTACTATGAAAAATTTTAAAATTTGAGCAAAACTCGAAAAAAAATTTCTTTTTATTAAAAATCTGTTTGTTTAAATAGCTATATTTTTTAATGCAAAAAATACTATTAAATATAGTTAACCTGGAAAAAAAAAAGTAAAATTAAATTAGTACACCTAATTATAAATAATATTTTGGGAAAACTCTGAGTAAATGGAAATATTATTTTCTCGAAAACTATGGGTGATAGAAAAATTCTGAAACCATATTTGGAATCAGCATCAAATGTTCTATAAGAAACACCAAATAGTTTTCAAGAAACAAAAATGTTGTTCCCTAGTGTAATTAACTCTTTCTCGCCGAATTGGAAAGCTTTTCACCGACCTTAGACCTACAGTTTAACGTGGATTCAGAAATACATCTCGTCAGGGAATGATTGCTCACTATTTCATCGAGATAATTAAAGCTCATATACAGGACCTGCATTGTCTATAAGATCTGTGGCGCGTGGAGCCTTCAGAAGAGGTGCCAGATACCATTGTATACATTATTATGGAGAGTTGCCAGATACCATTGCTCAGGTACACAGTTGCCAGATTGTACCATTTATTTTCTTAAATGTTGGTTTAGAATTCCGCTAGTAGGTTTAGAAGGCGTAACATGATATAATTAACCAAAAGAATTAAGTAAAACAACATTGCATCATTCTGTTTATTATAAATATATAGAAAATAAATATACATTTGAATGATAATAGAAATGAGGAATATGCATATAATCCGACAATATAACAGTACAGGAGAAATATATACGCACACACACAATTATGGAGCTATATAGAAAATAAATATACATTTGAATGATCAATAATAATAGAAATGAGGAATATGCATATAATCAAAAAAATATATACACACACACACACACACACACACACACACACAATTATGGAGATATATAGAAATAAATATACATTTGAATGGTCAATAATAATAGAAATGAGGAATATGCATATAATCCTTCAATATAACAGTACAGGAGAAATATCACACAAATATATAAGTACATTTCACTTTTTTTTTCAAAATACTAAACTTTCACTTAATCGAGTTTACAATTACATCATTATTGCGCTGCTTTACGCAGTATATGCGGTTTAATAATATTTCACCGCTTTAAGTATAGGGAAACCTGTACTCGATATGAAGGGTTTTCACATCGTTCAGTACTATTTTTGTTCCCACTTTACAACCGGTTGGTAAGTTATCTTTAAATACGTCTAGAATACAATCAAAAGCACGCACAAAGAGTTCATCGTTAGCTACATTATTAAACACAAGTTTATAAACACGATTTTCCAATCGAGGGTTTATTTCTACCGACCCGAGCTTTTCAATCGTGAACTCGTCTTCACTCAACATAGCGGCAATTGAAATAATCTTCTAAATCGTTACGACAACTGCGCGTTATATAAAGAAATAGTTCTTCAGGATAATTTTCACGAACTAGGCACATTTTATAATGTTTTACTAAACATCTTCACACTCCGGCGCACTATTTGAGAGGAACATATGCTCATATTTTTCCTCTCTGCCCATCAAACGATACTCGTCTCTAAAGTCTGTTAAAAACTCACGCAGGGCACCAGCCACAACCTCACTACGAACCTCATCATGATATACATTAATATAGTGATAAAAATACTTAAGACTGTCCATGATCACGAGATTCACATTTTCAGTCGTAGGGTATGAGTAATCGACATGGTGTAACATGACGTAATACCGCTTGTCACACCACCCATCCACAAGACTCATTATCCATACCTACTGCTTCTCTTCTGCACGCGTTGTTTCTTTTACTTCACTGTATATGTGAGACTTTATAAGGTTTAGCTCTACAGCATACTTCAGCACATCGTCTGTGCAACGAAAGCCTTCAACGGTCTCACCAGAACATCCGTAGAGTATTTGTACATCTTGCAACTTCGCACAATCCAATGTGGTTTTAAAAGAGGCATAGGAGGGGGGAATAGGAAGTTTTTCGGTATCCACCACATCCTGGCACTTTGCTGAATACCATTTCATAAACGTTGTACAAGCAATATTAAAGGCAGCCATTTGAATACACGTCTGATCTCCTTTTTTTCTTCTACGCTGGCGAATACACGTCTGATCTCAAGGGCTTACTGCAGTCGACTGACCACGCAGGGAATCACAGATAGTAGCATGACTCACGTTGCTGGTCTTACAGTGAGCGGAGCTTAGAAGTTTCACCTGTGCACACACACACACACACACACACACACAACAGTGGGCGGAGCTTAGAACTTTCACCTGTGCACACACAAAGGAGAAAGTGAAACGCTAATTGAAACATGATTTATTTAATAAACGAGATATTCAAGTTATATATATTTACAAATACGATTTAATAAACCAGATATTCAAGTTATATATATTTACAAATACGATTTAATAAACGAGATATTCAAGTTATATATATATATATATATTTACAAATACGTGCAATAAATAAGTTAACAATAGACACATCAATGATTATATTCAAGACATATATATTTAAAAACACGTGATAAATAAGTTAATTGAAATTATGTTAACACAAGAAATAACAGAAAACACAAGAAAAAACAAATGCCTAGATTTCGTGATCACAAACAACAGTAACCTAATAATTTAAAGAAATCATTCTATTAAATACTTTTAGCCTATGTTCACGAATTAATACCGGTTTTAAAATAGATTCGAGACGAAGACCGTCTGGACTGATTTTATAGAAATTCAAGGATTCCAAGTTGATCACGAGAGAATTTATGTAGTCATCTTCCATGCTGCAAAATCTCGTCGTTTGCCTGTCTGCTCAGAACACCGACAAGAGGTAAGATCGAATCCACATCAACACAAAATTTTAGTCGCTAAAATAACAGCCTGAGTATTGTTCATGTTCTAAATTATCTTTGATTCGTTTTGGTAAAATTGAGTAAACTGCAGCCTTTGTTTCCTGATCAGAAACTCTCCGTCTTTTTCTGGTATGGTGCAAGGTTTCGTTGCAACCATATTCACTGCTCGAGTCTACTTCACAGTCGTTGTCTTCTAATCTAGATTTACACTCTTCACTAATGCATTCAATGGGTGAATAATCATCTTGGTTGATATTATTGACACCACAATCGAGAGGGCTCACTGGGGTAACGGACACTTCAGGTAATGGTGCGGGCGCTTGAGGTTGGTCGGGGACAATCTCCTCAGGTTGCCCTTGTGGCAGGGAAAATATTGTGTGGAGGTAATTATGTGCTGCTTCTAAGTAAATAAAACGGGCTTTATGTAACACAGTGGCAACTCATAATGATTTATGCAAAGATGCACCAGCTCTTCTGGAAGGTCTGGATGCAATTTTACCGAGCGATATATTTATTAACTTGTGTGCTTCAAACCCGTTTGGAACGTCAGATATCATGTTCATCACCTAGGAATTGGTCAAGGCACAGAGAGCTAACTAACACGACTCTATCCTCTATTTCCAATCTTGTAATGAGTTAAAGTGAAAGTTTCGCCT